>JADDOH010012012.1:0-20921 GCA_016648135.1 Agrypnia vestita
CGCGCATTAATTGTGTTATTTATCTGTTAAAAAAGTGTTATTTTTAAATAAAAAATTGTTAAAATTAAGTATTTTTATATTCTTTGATATATTTAGAATGAAAATATTTAAATATAATATCTTTAGTGTTATTGCTTCCATGGTTTTATTCGTGAACATATGCGTACATTTCTGACAGTAAATTTTGTTACTTATTTTCATAATTAATGAAATACAAGTAATTATTGAAGTCTGTATATTGAGAAACCAGAAACTGCAACTTCTTAGCGATTATTGTTGATTTTTACATGAATATGTATAACCATCACAAAAAAGGCTCTAAAAAACTGCAATGTGCGCGAAATTGCGCGGCACACAACTGATTAACGAGGTTCAACTGGATATGTTTTAATATTATGGTGAGTAGAATTTTCAAATATTTCAAATATATATTTAAATCTCATTGTATTAATCAAATCAATTTAGTCAACGCACCGTGATAACCTTGCCTTGCAACTTGGTCTTGTCGAGCTTGTTTATCGCCCTGAAAGCATCCCTCCTCCGGTTCATGACGATGAAGGCGCATCCTCTGGGGGGCACCAAGTCTATGCTCACCACGTCTCCTATGACCCCAAAAGTGTCCGACAGCTCTTCAGCCTGGACAAGCTTGGACAGGTGGCCCACCCATAAGGTTGTGCTGCATACTAAAAAGATCGAAAAAGAATTACATAGAATTTCACTTTTATAAAGGAACTAGCTGTACATACCCGGCGTTGCACGGGTTAAGGATTAAATTAGAAATAAATTTGTGGGGGGAAACAAAGGTTCCATTGCTTTGCAAAGCCTCTAATTAAAACGATGTTTCAATTTAACCCTAGAGTGGGCGCGCTATGAGCATTTTGCCCCCCTCCGTGAAAAAATGTTGATAATTCTTAAATCTATTGCGCGTAAACTTTGAGCTTTTTAATAGCTGCCTCCACTGTCGTTCGCAACCCGTGCCAAAAGACTGGACGCCATCAGTGCGCGGAGGGCCGCTTGAGAAGGAAGTTGTTACCATCAAGTGTCGTCCGGCATTTTTAATTCAATAGATATTGTTGTAGTAGTTTTTGTTTATTTTAGATAAAAATTATTTAAATTCAATTAAATTCACTTTATTTCAGGTGTTTTGACATTTCAGTGGGAAGTCAAAATAATAAAAGAATTTTACCTTCCATTAAAATTCCTATTTTGTTTCCCTCGACGCCTGGAATCCATTATGAGAGAACAGCCTGCTGTTTCGGCACTTATTCACGCGTTCCTACCCCCTCCGATTCCCTGTTTGCGACAATTTACTCCCGCTGGTATCCCTGTTTCCGGTTGCGTCGGCGCAACAGTTTTTCTTTCATATGACTCATAATGCACCAGGTAGGGATTACCTGGATTCCAGGCGTCGAGGGAAACAAAATAGGAATTTTAATGGAAGGTAAAATTCTTTTATTTTGTGTTCCGTCTCGACGCCTGGAATCCATTATGAGAGATCTGTTTGTTATCACCTGGTGACCTAGTGGTTCGACGTTATATGTGACTGCCTATATTGGCGTAAAGAGAGGCGCTAATGAGCTCTGGGGGCATTGTTGCTTGGGGTTATCTACTATCTCTCTTTGGTAGAATTTTCGGAAGGTGATTTCAATCTGCCAGTTTCCCCTTGACAAGATCTCCTCTATCGGGTAGTTTTCCAGCCAATTCAACGAAGCCACAGCAGAACGAACACTTCCTGGCGTTGCTTCCACTCCAGCCTCTCTTAGGATTGACTTGATCCAACCACCTATCATTGTCCGTGAAGCTGGCTTTACTTCACCTGCTGTCGTCACAAATAGTTCTTTCATGTCCGGCTTTCGTTTCGGCTGTGAGAGTGAGACCAGCTTTCGGATCCAAAACAAGGGGTTGATGTTCCTTTCATCCGATGCGCTCAACCTCCATCCCGATTGTTTGTGTCTTGCCGTGTCAGTCTTCGCTCAAAAGGCTGGCCATAGCGTGATGGAGTCTCCTTTGTCGATCAATCGGTCCGGGGTGACTCTGAGAAGTGTCAGATCTTGGACTCTTCGCCCAGATGCCATGATGAGTAGTATGGCCGTCCTCCTTGACACGTCATACCGGCTGTTCCTTGGCGGGTTTTCACGTAGCCACTCCCCCACTACTCGGGGGTTCCAGATCGGGAGTCTCTCAGTGCATCCACCAGAAACCGAGATGGCTTTAAGGACGTGCCTGACGAGGAAGTTCGAGCTAATCTTATCTGCATCAAGAGCTGGGCCACAGAAGGATACGATTGCCGATTTGTGGACCAATATTGTTCGAGGGGCTAGCCCTTCGTGGATGAACAGGTTGGCCAGATATCTTGCCACTGTTGCAGGGGGAGGGTTATGAGGTTGGACAGAATGCGTGGTACACCATCGCTGCCACCTATCCCAGGCCGGCTTGTAGGTGTTCAGCGTTGAGCCTCTCCAGCCAGATCTGAACAGCTGCTGTTCCTCCTGGCTCCAATCCGCTATAGCCTGTTCCCACCCACTGCTATTCTCCAAACTTCCAGTTGGAGGTCCGACACCCTCGGTGGGGGACACCCTGTCGACGTATCGATCAGGACGCTCTTCAGATCTCTTACGCTTATTGGCCCTCCCTTTGCTCGTTGTTTGAGATCGGCCCTCCAGAATGTCTTCTCCCATCTTGGCACAACTAGGAGAAAGGTGCCTCTTGCCAGGTTCAAGTGCGCCAGTACTCTTGGGACGAGATTCGGCGGCGGAAATACCCAGGCCAGCTCGTAATCCCAATGCTGACTGAATGCGTTGAGATAGGAGGCCGAGCAATCGGTTGAGTCTAGCGACACGTAGTTTGGCACCACATGGGCGGTGGCCGATGCGAAGAGGTCGATCTGAGGACGTCCCCATATTCGGAATATTTCCTCTGTCGCTGGTTCCAGGAGGTGCCATTCCGGGAGTGGTGTCCCCCGAGAGAGTCGGTCCGCAATCCCGTTGTATCTCCCTGGAATGTACTGCGCTGTCAGAGATATTTCCTGCTGGTCGATAAACTCTAGGAGGTCTCGAGTTATCTTCAGAAGGCCCAATGATCTTGTCCCCCCCTCCTTGTTGATGTAAGCCACTACTGTCTTGTTGTCTGTCTGCAGTAGGGTCTTCGTTCCTCTTAGCAGGTAAGCGTGATCCCTGATCACTGCGTAAACAGCGAAGGCTTCTTTCTGGTTGGAATGCCACCGCATCTGCTCTGGGGACCACTGGCCTGATATCGTCTTGTCGTCCACCTGGCCGCCCCAACCTGCGTCCGCTGCGTCTGTAGTCAGGAAGTGGGAGAAGGGGGCTTCGTGTATTGGGCAGGACTCCCCTACGGCCTCCAACCACCACTCTAGGTCTTGCCGAACCGCGGCAGGAAGCTCCACTTGTCTGGATGGCTCGTGCCTCTGCAGCTGGCGGCTGAATCTCTGCAGTCTTCGGCAATGCAAACGACCCCGAGGGGTGGCGAAGTTTGCGAAGTTGAGTCTCCCCAAGAGGCCTAGAACCTGCTTGGGGGAGCAACTGCCGGCCTCGATCGGGCGGCGCAGTACTTGGCGAAGGCCAGAGCACTTGCGGTCCGAGAGGGATTTCTGGTTGGCTTCCCAAGAGGCCTAGAACCTGCTTGGGGGAGCAACTGCCGGCCTCGATCGGGCGGCGCAGTACTTGGCGAAGGCCAGAGCACTTGCGGTCCGAGAGGGATTTCTGGTTGGCTTCGGTGTCCCAAGTTATGCCCAGAAACTCCAGCTTTTGGGTAGGTATAAGGACACACTTGTCGCGGTTGATGCACCAACCCAGATGCTGGAACAGATTGACCGTCTCTACTGCCTGGGTCGCTAGCAGGTCCCTTGACTGATTGGCCAGAAGGAAGTCGTCCAGGTAGACTACGGTCCTTATTCCTCTGTTCCGCAAGAGTCCCGCTAGCCAGTTTGACAGCGTTGCGAACATTCTCGGGCTGATGACAGGCCAAAGGGCAGGCAGGTCATCTGGAGAAGTTCCCCTTGGTAGTATAGTCTCAGGAACTTTCGGTGCGATTCCGCTATTGGTAGGTGAAAGTATGCCTGGGTTAGGTCGATTTTCACCAACCAATCTTTGGGCTGGAGGAAGTCTGGGACCCGAAAGTGGTTGAACAGCTTGAAGGGTTTCGCCTCCACAAAGGCATTCAACGCCTTCAGGTTGAATATCGGCCTTAGGGAGTTGTCCGACTTCGGAGTTAGAAACAGATTTGAGATGAAGCTCGGAGAATGATCTGCTCTTTCCAGCACGCCTGACATCTTCAGGGCCTGAATGTGACTCGACATGTCTCGAGACTCCTTCGTGCTGAAGCTGCTCAACAGCTGCCTGGTGGGGAAGACTAACGGAGGTTTGGCCACAAAGGGGATTCTCGCGCCCTTGAGGATTCTCAGCACTATAGGTGGTGCCCCGAACTCCTTCCACGTGCTTTGGAACCTCCTCAAGCGTCCTCCCCAGAACTGGTTGTTCAGCCTCGCGTCATCTTCTACCTCTGCGGCTACGGTCACCAGCGGGTTTTCGGCCGTGGTCTGCCTTCCGGTTAGGTCTCCTGTTCGGGTTCCCTGAGCCTCGCTCCCTGTGCCTCGGCTCCGGCAGAAAGGGCTTACGGGACTGGAGGTATCCCTGGTTCGGAGCTCGACGAGAAGTTGACGGCTGGGGCTGAGATGTTGACGGTTGGGCCAGGTTTCGGGTTGCGGGCGAGACCATCACCTTCTCCTGGCCCCCCGTTCTTTAGGATATACGCCGATAGCTCTTCCCTATTGAACAAGTATCCCGAGCTTGGAGGGATTTTGGCCGCACCTTCTCGCACGAAAGGGTCTTTGAAGCCCTCCAATATGGCCTTTCGCCGGTTCAGTATACACTCTGCCCGTCTGCCGCACACAATCTGCAGGATGTCGTCCGAAACCTTATTGTACGGAGCATCGCTGGTGAACATCGACTGAATCCGCTCGAAGAGATCCAATTCACCAGCAATTGCATCCCGTATCTCAGGGTCTCCCTCTGGGCGAGCAAGGCGTTTGAAAGCGCGGCGAGCGATCTTTTCAGCAAGCCAGTATGGGTCGGCGCGTTATCGATCCTTCTCAAGTCGTCGTTCACCGACAATTCCACAGATGTGGGAGTCGCCGCGTAGGTTCTCTGCGTTTCCGCATAGCGAACGCCTGACCACTCGTCGGAATCGAAGTGTTGCAACTTCGAGGTCTGTTCGATCCGCTTCGGGTTCGCTCTCGGTACTGGCGGCTCCTTCACGACCGTGCTGAGCTTGCCGAACTCCAGCGTATTCTTCGCCCTTCTGAGGCTCGGCGGCGGCTGAATAAAGGACGCATTCGCGTCCTCCACGCTGGGCTCGCTCGCGGCCACGTGTTCCGGCGTTGGCGGCGTTGTTGATGCAGGAGCCGCGCCGCCTGCTAACAAGGCCTCCGTCAGAGCAGTCACCTGTTTTAGCAGGTGGTCTACACGCGGGTCGTATGCTACGCGGCGTCTCTTTCGACTCGGTTCTTCGAAAGAAGATCCGTCATTCGAGGATACCGGCGAACGAGCTTGCTCGTCCGCCATCTTGTTAACAAATTTGACGTTTGACGAAATTCACGGGATTAACACTAAACTATCAACGTCCTGTCGCACTATGTTAAAAATTTGTATAGTCTAATGTTTGTTAACTAGGGATCAAAATTAAGGGGGTAGATTGCAATAGAAACACAAAAAAAATCACAACAAAAGTTGGCGTGTCTAGACGCGTGCAAATGGCGCGAAACAGCGACGTCATATGAAAGAAAAACCGTTGCGCCGACGCAACCGGAAACAGGGATACCAGCGGGAGTAAATTGTCGCAAACAGGGAATCGGAGGGGGTAGGAACGCGTGAATAAGTGCCGAAACAGCAGGCTGTTCTCTCATAATGGATTCCAGGCGTCGAGACGGAACACAAAATATCTAAATATGTGCTTATGCACATTAAGTTTTAAATTAAAAAACAGTGATATAAGAAAAATTGTTGTTTACTATTTTTTTACAACACGTAAATTAATGGAGAAATATAAAAACGCTTTTTTAAATTCTAAACTTAAAACATTTAAAATTCGAATAATAGTATTCGAGCATGATTTGTGTTCTCATATATTTTAAGCATCGATACTCCATATGGTTGTCACGTTTCCGCGCAACCATTTTGTCTCGCAAGGATATGTAAGTAAATAGGCTCGTGCAAGGTTTATCTGATATGATGTTTGTTCATGTCTCAATCTCGTATTGAAGTAGCATGATCTATCGACGCATATCGACACTTTTGACAGCTTGAAAAATGTATGACTAGCCTTAAAAAATACTTTAAAGATCCAAAACTGGACAAACCGCCCAAAGAACACTTGAAATAAATACGTACATACATATTTAAGTAGACAATATTTTGAGGCAAGCAACACAAAATTTTAAATTTGTACAATCACTCAAATCAATGTTATCAATTGTGGCTTGAAGAAGTCTCTGGCTCACAATTTGTGATTTTTAACTCGTCACTAGTTTACAGCCACACTACTTCAGAAATTAAAAAGTAGATTGACATTATAATAGATAAATGAAGTCAAACATACCACTGATATTCTCTTTCTTGATTGGTGGCAGTCCCTTTTTCTTTCTCTCCTTATCCTTCTCCCGGTCGCGTTCCTTTTCTTTCTCCTTTTCCTTGTCCTTTTCACGGTCACGAAGTTTTTCCCGGTCCCTGTCACGCGAGCCACGTCGCGATCTACGCTCTCTGGAACGCGATCGTGATGCACGCCGTGATCGCGATCGACTGCGGCGTGAACGTTCGCGTGACCGACGTCTGCGCGAGCTCTTGGGCGAGGGGCTTCTGAAAGGACAAAAATTGCACATAATTTCTTGATACGCGTCACATTTTTATTTTAGAAAAATAGATTTTTCAAAAAAAATCTATTTAATTTGAAATTCAAAGGACTGACAAGGAGACAATTTTTTTATTATACGAAACAGATAATTCCATAGTTGCAAAAACATTGCAAATAGTGTCATCAAAATTCCAAAACAATTTTGTAAATATTTTGAAAATGATTAATTCAGAATAATTTTAAAAATATTAATGATTATTCCTATAAATTGCCAAATGTGTATTAAATTCATGAGATGTTTAAATTTGTACCTTGAATCATTTCCGTCTATTTCAATCACCTGCGGACCTGCGTCATCCACAAATTCTATATCAGATTCATTATTCATCTCATCCATCAGGGGACTGGAGGGCTTGCCGCTCTCTTCCTGCTGCAACAACAGAGCGTAACATTATTCAGAAACGTAAAGCAAATTTACACTATACAGAAATGCAACACACACAGTGCTGCCAACTCACACATTCTTTATTTTTTCGATCCACCGTAATGTGGTATGATTTAGAGCACTAGTGCAGCATTCAAATCGATACAGTGCACCTATGTGGAATTGTTTGCACATGATCACAGTCATTAAGGACAAATGTAAGAAACAAGACAATATAGCCCAGCTGTAGCGGAAGACAATGTTTTTCATGAGTCCATCTTCTCACGGCATCAGAAAATACAATAAAGTATGCATTTTGGATTATCTATAATGTTTTTATCAATGCACCTCCACCCGTAATATACAGGGTGTAACAGAGCTAGTCCACAATACTTAAGGGGGTATTCTAGTCTAGAAATTTTAAAAAATCAAAAAATTTTTTTTGTATATTTCGTAAGTTTAGACATTCAGAATTATGTCCTCAAAGGAATTTTTCAAAATTCCAATTATTTACCGAGCTACAGCGATTTCGATGGCGCGGCAAGTAACCGGAACAAATCGAACAATAGAGGAGGCGACGTTGTTGACTACCTGCGGATGGATTACCTCATAAAACCTTCCTTATATACTAAACCTAAATAATGTATATTTAACTGAAGGTCATATTAATGTATTTTTTTGAAATCTTTTCGTTCTACTATTTAGTTCAGGTTAGTATCGAGTCAATCTTTAAACATCTTTAAACAGCGTTCTCTGCGAATATTTTACAAATATTTTGAGAGAATATTATAATGTAAAGTGGATAAAAAAGTTCAAATGGTGCTAAGCGTGCATATAGAAAGACGAAAAGACAATTTAGAGGTAATCAACATACTGTAGAAGAAGAAATAAGTCTCACTAGCGCATCCGCAGCAAAACTGAAAAGATCGGGTGACGAAAAAGTTATAATAGAAAAAAATTACGGCTATTGCATTTTAGAATTTTTATCTATTTTTACATCACTTTCATTATTAATTCTGTGTTCTACATGTAAGCAAAATATAACATTTTCATTATACGTCAAAATATAAAAATCGTTGAATTCTTTAATACGGACTTTTGCTCTGAAACACATAATGCAGGAACGCGGACCATTGAAATTGCTATATTTCTCGCTGTTAGTATTTTTAATGAAGGTTTTATACCCATTCTAAAAATACTAAACATTATGGGAATCACAACTGGTCCAGAAGCCCATGCGTCCGCTGGGAAATGGGACGAAGTTCATATCGAACGCTCTGAAATTCGAGCTTCAGATGCTTCAAATGCTGCTCGTCTACAAGAAAGAACTTCAGAGAATGAACATTTTGAAGTGGAGAAAGGTCCATTGTATGAAGCAGGAATTGCCGATTAAAAATATGCAAGTATACTGTACTGAAACTTTACTCAAAACTTTAAATGCGTTTTTCTAGAAACTTCATTTTTCAAGGACATGATATCTCAAGTTCTACTAAACCGGTTTATTAAAATTTTTGTGTGAACCTTTTCTATACATTCCTCTATAACCCCTACCATATTTAAGTCGAAATTTTTATTTTTACTATTAAAAAAAAAATTTAACTGTTAAAAAAATGCGCAAAAAAGTAGTTTTTTTTTTCAAATGGCTGCCATTTTTTTTAAAAAAAATATTATTTCTCCGAGGTAGGGGCGATAACGACATCTTTACTAATTAACCCCCCCTGGGCCGCGGACGCACATATCCGACAGGCACAAAATAATTTATTTATCGACGGCCGCGTATCGAATTTGAAAAACGTAATTTTTTCCCAATAGAGAAATCCTGTTGTGACCTGTCGTTCCATTTTCAACTCAAAAACATCACCGATTATATTTTAAATCAACAATCAAAACGGAAGTTTTTCTGCCGTCAAAATCGTATAGAGAAGTTGTAGATGTCGCCCCGATCGCGTGTTGTGCAATCGATATTCAAATATTCCATCGTCAAGGTCACGCGCAATGTGCGCGGGAAATACGATTTATTTTTTCGATTTTCGATTTATTTGTATACGTATATACAAATATATACGATATGTTTTGCGATATTTGTCAGTTTTTGTTGGTTTATGATTCAATTGAATACTAATAGTGATTTATTAACAAAAATACACGCAATTTTGTTGCGTTTATTTGAAATATGTGTGTGTGTGAAAGTGTATCATATTTATGTGTTATGAGTGCGATGTCCCGTCGTGTGCCGTGCCGTGCAACAAAATATATCACACAGAAGAAGATTATTATTATTAATAGTAGTGTTGTCTCTAATAAACAAATAAAAAAATATTATTATTTTTCAGAAAATGTTGCGCTGGCAACATTATGGAAATTCAAAAAAAGATTATTTTTTTTACTTAAATGATAAAAAAATCATTGCGTTTCGTCACTTACGATAAAATAATATGAATGTGTGTGTTTTTTTTTTAATATACGCATGTTTTCATGGTTTTTTCGTAAAAAGAAAAATCACAAAAAATTCCGAAAATTTACGGCCCACAACAAGTTAAGAATCCGTTCGAATTTTTTGTTTCAAATAACCACAAGGGTTGAAATCATGTCCGCCAGGACATCCCTTTTTTTCGGACCCCCCCACTTTATCAGCCGATAACTTTTCGAGTTTTAAATTTTTTATTATTTTTTTATCTTTGATGTATTCTTAAAATATAAATAAACGAATCATAAAAAAATGTATACCAAAAATATTATTTTTTCTTTTTTACAAAGCTCTAAAAAACGCCCGAAATTCTTGCCTCTAGACTAGAATACCCCCTTAACAGGTAGATTACTGCTTTATTATAAGTCGAAAATGTTCAAGCAGTCATGACCTAAAATAAATAGTTATGGAGTTATGCAATATCAGTATTTATATTTACTTATGTACAGTACTTAGAAGTTTGCTTTTTTTTTCAATATTTATTTGTTTCAATAAAATAATGAAAACCCTGGAAAAATTGGAAAACATTCCAATTGGAATTTGAAGGTTTTTACCATTTAATTTGACTTGTATTAGAGGGAACGAATTTTTCATATTAGATATAAGTTACTGTAATGATAGTACAACATTTTGCAAAAAAATAAATCAAAAATATTGAGAGAAAAAAGTGCAAACTTTGATGTCGCATATCTCCTTAACTATTGATTTAAAAAATTTGCAGGGTCATATTTGCTTAAAACATTTTCGACTAACAATCAAGGCAGGAATCCACCAGTAAAGTATTGTGGAGTAGCTCTATTACACCCTGTATATAATTAATCAACACCATCTTCATCCCCTTGTCCTAATAGGGACGGGGGCCCAAAGACTAAACAAGGTGCTTCCATATTCCCCTGTCTTGTGCTGCTTTCCTATATGTTAACTAGTCAAGACCCATCCTGTTTACGTACACTTTTTTCTGCTCTTTCTCCCAGCTTAATATCCGGGCAATCCGCCAGTCACCTTCCTTCTGGGGTTGCCAAGTTTATTTATTTATAATTTTTGATGAAATTGTAAATAAATAATATATTTATTTATTTTATTTATCTTAATAATTTAGTTCCACACGTGTTGAGTGGGCTGATATATGATTTTACTTAGGCCCGGTTGTTTCAAGTTCGATCAAAGTAAGCGGAAATCCTGGCTTAAACTGAGCTTAACCTCAAGGTAATGCGAAATCTCGAAGAATTGAGATGTTTCAAATTAAAAATCTGTTAAAATCGGATTAGGGGTGTTGCAATTGTGTAAAATAAAAACCATAGACAAATGCACGACAAAATAATTTTGCATATGGCAACACATAATTTAAATTTCATTTGACAGCAAGCAGATCAAAGCAGATGTTTCGAAACATGTCATCAACAATGCTGTTTTACTGAAGATTTCTACAAGAAGATGAAAGGAGACTAGTGGGCCGCGTTATGCAACTAATTTAATGTTTTGTTGCTTTGTTCCCGCTTAAATGCGTACTGTCCAACAGATTTTCGAAGTAGATTCGAGAATACAATGAAAAGTGCCAGGAAGGTTAGTTATTGACGAAATTAAATGTTATCTTACCTATTTAGTGTTTGCAAGAACAATATGTTTTTATTTGATCTGTATTGTATTTCTTTAGTTTTTCTGATTATAACCTTTTCTTTGTTTGCAGGTAATAAGAAAAGTGAATCCAAAGCCTACGACTGATATGCAGAATAAATTATATGTCGTTCAGTTAGATATTTTCAAAACCCAACTATCTAAAGAATCGGCAGGAAATTCACGAAGTTGTTTTGGAAAGGCATAATGCCAAAAGAGATCTGGCTTAATTTTATTACAAGTTGTATTTTTTATTAAAATATTAATTTTCCTGTTAATAGGTAGGTATATAAAATACAATAAAATAAAAGAATTTCATACACCGAATATATTGTTTTATTACTATTATTCCGCGGAAGTCCTCTGCTTCTGCTGCTTTCGACAAACAATTTTCCTTGCCATCCTTTCTTTGCTCATCTGTTCCACTTGACCAAACCAGTGGCCATGTCACTGACTCTGCATACTGAGAATTCCGAGTTCGATTCCCGGTGAGGTCGCAATACATCTTTCTGATTTCTTTAAAATCTAGGTGTTCTTGTCGGACCACAATTAAAATTGGGCCTTCAGACCCATTGTAGCATTAAAAATTGCTGTACATTTGGTTTGAGGGCATAGTCCCGGTCTCCTACAATATAGCAATTACCAAATCTGGTACCTAGTACCGTTTGTTGTAACTTGATATTTTGTTTGGACATAATGACAAATATATTTCTGATTTTTATAGTGCTCTTCGGCTGACTAAAATGTGGTCTGTGGTCAGCCATTGCTCTGGTAATGACTGACACTATCCGCAGTCCAAGAAGCAGTGTTCCAGATAAATTACCTACGCATTTACCACATGGATTTAAATGTAAAATTATCAAAACCCGAGTGAAATAGAAACCTAGAAAAAAAATATTGTCGACAATGCCCTGCGGTAAAATTCATTTAGGGTTGCGGAAAAATCAATTTCTTCCGACAAAAAAGTATCGTTTGAGATCTAAGTAAATTACTTCTCCTGTTAAGGATATACTGTAGGATCAGTCGATCGTCAGAAAAGCCTGTGTCACCCTACATAATATTGTACATTTCGACACTTTGTATGTAAAATGTCGAAAAATTAATAAAAAAATATTTTATTGACAGATGTCAATTACATTGCGCAGTGCGCATGTGCGACTCTGACCGAGAGTTTAATCTAAAATTTCCGCTCAGAATTCTATGACAGATTTCGCTTAATCCGATTTGAAACAACCCGTTTTTGAAAAAAATACTAAAAATTTCAGTTTAAACTCTACGCTTACTTTGATCGAACTTGAAACAACCGGGCCTTAGACATATTGCATTCCATCTAATCATTTAAAAGTTTTTATAATAAAATTTTTGCACTTCAGTTTAAACCTGCTTATATTCCCCCATGTTTTGAATTTCCTTTGGCAGGCTATTGAAGATTTTTATACCTTTATATATCATACAATTTTGTGAGGTGTTTTTCTTTTTCTTTGGTAGTCTTATGTTGTCGCTTCCTTTTGTATTGTAGGAATGAAAATCCTTATTCAGCTTCATCCTGTCATCAAAGTATTTGGGTACTAATCCATGTTTAATTTTAAATATTTGCACCATTACATTATATATTATTCTTTGATTTACAGTTTCCAATCCTAGGGCACTAAACATTTTTGTTATTTTAGTTCTCCTATTACACTTAAGTATTATGCGCATCGCTCTGTTTTGTACTACTTGTAGTTTCTTTAGCATTCCTTTGTTGCTTATAAATAATATACTGGAACAATAATCTATGTGTGGTAGAATCATAGTATTGTTTTATTATTATGTGTCTTCTTATTCTTCCAAGTAAGGACACATATAAAGAAAACTGACAGATAGTAGAGTAGCCAGGAAGATATATCAATCAAATAAACAATGTTTAATTAATCTGACTAAAAAATTATTGACCCTGCAGCCTTATTCCGGGGGCACAATGAGCAGTCCAAATATTGTTTTCATAACATAGCTTGTTAAATATATACTTCATAGCATGAAACCCAGAACAATCCCGCTGGTAAGTTAGGTTGGAACGTAAGTAACCAGATTATAATATAACATCTTCAATTATGGTTTTTATAGAGTTTTCTTACATATAAAAACATAACTAATTATTATTAGTTACCTTATTGTGAATTGTGGGAGGCGGTTGAGACATGTCAACATAGGTCATCTCTTGTTGGACACTAATCCCCTAAAAAAAATAGAAAAAATATTTTCAATTAATTTCAATTCAATTCCAATTTATTCAATAAATAACAAATATATTATAAACTTAAATTTAATGCGTACATATTATTACATCTAATTAATTCTCATATATACTTTTTCCGTATATTTAATTCTAAATATACAGAGAGAACATATACAAGAATTAAGAAAATACATACAGTAGAACTCATTAATTCAAAATTCAAGAGACCCAAAAAAAACATTTTGAAATATGAAGAACTCCATTAATTCGATATTCAAGGGATTCTAAAACAATTTTGAATTATGAGGAACCCTATGAATATGAAATTCAAGGCACTAAAAAAAAAGAAACGTATATTCTATATCTCAACATTTCTATTGCTAAAGTACGTAGTGACATATTTTCTGTTCTCACCTGCGAAAAAAAAAAAAATTTCATTATGGCACGTTTGGATAACTACAGTGAAACTCTCTTAATACGTTTTTCAAGGGACCAGCAAATAATAACTTATTAGGCGTGAAACATATTAAAAGTGATTTCAACTTTTTCATATATTATTTACACTTTCTAATTTTGTGTTTTAATTAAATTTTCTTTTATATAATATGACAATTTAAGGAGATTTTATTTTTAAAAAATTAAATTTGTAACATTAAATAATATAAATTTATAAAATATCACCTATGTAAATAGTATCCTAGGTTTAGAAAATAATAAGAACTACCAAAACAATAAAAAAATTTAGCACTGTTATAAAAATATTTTATTAATAACCACACTAAAAGGAAACCATAAAATAATTTATGTAGTTAGGTATTTCACTACCTATCTACAAACCTTGATTTTAAAAGAAATTATATACAAGTTATCTAAATTACTATTGCAAAAAAAAACCTATCTTAAACTAATAATATTATTAAAGGAAAAATCAATCAGAATTTAAATATAAATCGGTGTATATTGACAAAACATAAACCTCAGGAATACAAAAAAAAAAAAAAATTACCTGTATCTACTTCCCCTGGCTTGGTAAAGATTGCACATTTGTAAAAAAAAACCATTTGTAAATAGTATTCTACTTGACTTTATTTTAAAAATGTATCCCTTTTGATGATTTCTACATAATTTAGATGTACATTCAACATATTGCCTTGAGCAAACTGAATGGTGCAAAGTCCAAAAAAACCCGCCAATTCAGGGGCGAACTCGGCGAACTTAACACAATAATACATTAAATAATATTCTTTTGAGATTAATAACGATTTTCTTTATTTTAATTACGTTTGATTTCACAATATGTACCTTAATATTTTCCTGGGCGCAAAAAATATTCATGATATTTTTTATTGTTAAATTAAATTTGATCCGTTTTTGTAATTCAATTTGAAAACAATCGGAGATATTACGTAATTAATATTTCCGATTGTTTCCTCGAAGAAATACGCGAATTAATTTTGCACCGACGTTGATTGATTTTGCGATTGCGACTACTTATATAAAAAATTATCATAAATAATCGCCGGATAAATTTATTTATTATATATTATTTCACTTGTCAGTATTCAACCTTTCTGTTTTGTTTTATAATTTTATCAATAGATTTCCAAATATCTTGTTGTTCAAGAGACAAGTTTATTCATGGATAAACGCTAACCGTCGGTCGTTTTATTTTATTTCTCAAGAAACTTATCAAATCAAGCTAATCAAAACTAAACTGGAAGTAATGAATGGCTTCTAATGATATCTGCGAAAATGAAACAATAAAATTTCAGAATTTTAATGAAGATAATTTAAAAACAGATTTATTTTATAAGAATGAAAAGGGCACGGAGTAAAAATAATCAAAGAATAATTAATACAAGCAAGTTTTAATGATTATTTGCGCTGATCACCGCTGACTATAAACACGTAACTCGCCAGTCGCGTATGCCGACAATCGCGCGAATATTATTTTACGATATACGAGTACTTGAATTATGAATTGAGTAATTTAAGTGATTAATTGTCTTTAAACTCAATTTGTTTAATTAACATTGTACGTCCCGTGACTTCACGTGACGCGAGACCAGCGCCACATTGCGCAGACCTTCCGTTGCAGATCTTCCGCGGCGGGACGCCGCTACATTTTTTTCCATCATATAATACGCACTTATCAAACGTACTACGCGGACATTCGACGAAATCGCGCGACCGCGACATCTGCGTAGTGTGGCGCTGGCCTTTGTTTCACCAAATTTATCGGCAGTTATTTCACGCGTTTGAAATGATGTTGAATGATTTTAATGAGCTAAACAGACGCAGGAAGCAAGGCAATCCAATAAATAATTAAAAATAAAGAGTATAATCGATATAAATACTTGAAAATTTTAATTAAATTGCGGTATATTTTTGACGTTAAATATTGATGAAAATTAAACAAAATATTACAGTAGTGCCGAAGAGGCATCTGGAATTGTAAATTATCAGTGCACCTTCTAATACAATTGTGTATTCTCAGAAATGGATTTTTCGGTCAATTAAATTTTTTTGCATAGTTAAGAAAGAAAATAAATCAAAAATTAGTGTCACCAATGCGGCTCTGCGAGTATTATAGGAGTATATTTGAAAGCCAAGCATTCTTTGTTTATATTGGGGATTAAGTTTTATTGTCTCGCCTTTTCAAATAATACAGTTTTTGTTAAACTACTTTTATGCAAGAATTATCTATTGTAAGCTGCCCATTTTGTGAATTTTGAGATTTATTTGGGTTAATTGTTTTATTAGCCTATTTAAATACTGCAGCGTTTTTTCAGGGGCTAGAACTTTTGTGACACCGCCAAAACCACTTAATTTTTATTGCGCCCATTTTTCATTTTTAGGAATGTTGAACAAAATTTCGTCTTCCGAAAATGTATTATGAAGATTTATTTGTATGAATAAATTGAGTTCAGCTAAAAATATTAGCACTACTTAGGCGAGAAACGAAAATAAGCGGGAAATGTATTAAGCCTAAAAAAATATCAAATTTGTATGGGACTTTTTCGGGACCGCAGAATTTAAACTTATTTAGCGGGAGAACTTATTAAAAGTGAATTTATTAAGCGAGTTTCACTGTATAATGTTTTATATGAATAAAAACGTTTTAAAATCATCAAAATATGTAAAAATTACTTGAAAATTTAAAAAATTATTTATTTTGAATCACTGAAAATTTATTTTTGGCCGTGGCCTGTAGATTAATGCTTATATTTTCTTAATAATTGTATATAATGTTCGGTTTATTATTTTTATATAAGAACAAAGGTTCTATATAAGTTATCGTCTTAAAAAAATTCTAGTCCAGCACATGTATTCTGATATAAAAGAGTAATTAAAACCCACCTTTTCGAAAAATGCCGAAATATGTATTTGCATTGAATGTCCAGCCTTTAAGATGCTATGAGGCTTTGTAGTTTTTACTTTTGGATCTGGTTACACACGACAGGTTAATCTGCCTCAAGGGGTTAATCGCCAATACATACACATCTTATGCAATGTGTTTTGATCTTCATTTCTTCTCCCCAGTGACGGAGTGTCGTGCGAACGTGCCGTGGAGCTGGCTGCCAACACCAAGGGAATCTGCTACATCCGGACCTCCCGCCCCAACACCACCATGCTCTATCCCAACAACGAGACATTCAAGGTAACCCCCGTTCATCTCCTCTCCTGTATCAGCAGATGCGGATGGAATTATCTTTTTGCTATGTGGTGACTTATGTTTTTCGGGGCTAGAATCTTCAAAAAGGTGAACTCGGGTGGAACCAGGTCATTTCTTTTTCAGTTCAGCATTCCAAAGTCTTCGATTCATTTTTATTGGATTTTTAAATTAAGGAACTAATGAAAGTAATTCAAAGAATTATCAATTATATCTCTTTTCTAGAATAATAATTTATTTTTCTTTAACCAGGTTGGACAAGCCAAGGTGATCCGCCAGTCCGCAGCCGACTCGGTACTGCTCATCGGAGCCGGTGTGACACTGCACGAAGCCGTGTCCGCCCACGACAAACTCAAGGCCGCCGGGGTCTCGGTGCGCGTGATGGATCCCTTCACCGTCAAGCCCCTAGACTGCAAGGCCGTGGTGGACAACGCCAAGGCCTGCGGTGGTCGCGTGGTGGTGGCCGAAGACCACTACTATTCGGGTGAGCTCGTTTGGTCAATGATTACAATTCATAAAGGTCTTTTACCTTAATCATTGTATTAGCGACGCTAATGCTGATTTTCTCTTTCAGGTGGATTGGGAGAGGCGGTGATGAGCGCCTTGGCCTTGCAGCGAGACACGGTGGTGAAGCACCTGGCCGTGGATCGCGTTCCCCGCTCCGGGCCCCCGGACGTGCTCCTCGACATGTTCGGCATCTCCGCCAGGCACATCGTGCATGCCGTTCAGGACATCTCTAAGATTTAAGGCTTTCTCTCACTAAATGCACAATCTCGCCTAGATATGTACCGATTGTTGATCATATGCTGCGTCATTCATTTAATTATTAGGTGTTAAATTTAATTCTTGTTTATTTCTTTTTATATATCATTTACAGTGAAATCCTGGTGATACGTTATTAATATTAATTTTCAAGCCCTCATTATTCGATAAATGTCTGCCTACAATAAGTGGACGTTTTTAAACATCACATAATTGGTAAATATTGATTTGCAGATTTTATTTAAATCTACTTTTCATTATTATTTGCGCGAGTTTTAAATTTTTTCGATCGCTTGAAATTCAAACTAACAGGGTTTTACTTTATTAAGGTCATCTCTTTTGATAATAACATCCGGTGTGGATAATTTTATATATATATGCGTATTGTTACACATCCTTTATTTCTGGTGCAATGGACAATGTTTTCATTGTCACGCTAGTACGGCGGAGTCTCCGCCGATTCGGTGTAGAGTATTTTTTTCAATCTACTTACAAAAGCGCGGATGCGGCGTTATCGAACTTAGTTTTAATTTTTTCGATGAACCATTCCAATTGGCAAAAAGACTGTACTTTATAATATTTTTCATTATTAAATTTTATACATTCAAATTTGATATAAATGAATTAAAATATATATCGAGTTTATTGATGGATTGTTGCATAATTGTTGAAATCAATGTTACTGTAGCTATGTATTAATAGTGCTCTTTCAAAATTATGATTTTAATAGATTTTTATAAAATGTGAGTCTTTACGTCTCCGAGGAAAACAATTGTGTTACCGAATGGGGCCGAAAGGATTTTATTCCAGTGTGTATATTCCATTTTAATTTTTCATGTGAAAATATCAACTTGTTTTTTATGTTTACACAATAAAAAAATAAACTTGTGTATATTTGAGTATTTTTATTTTTGATACGCAAACATCTTGTATCTCCCGATAACCTGGTGAAGACTGAAAGATTTTCGACTCGATAACCCGACGCTACTGACCGTCCTATTGCGACGGCTATCCGAACTGCATTCTGTGGAGTGAGGGAAATTGTCTAGGACGTCAGCATACCACAACTTCGAGACCACTATCACTCTACCTATCTATCTTCACTCGCCCCCATACAAATATTATATCTTCTTTAGCGGCTTCATGGAAGTCAATGACCATAGTTAAAATAAAGCACCATCTATCTCTTGACATTATAGCCTTTGTAGTCCAGTCTACTAGGCATTCCTCACTATTTAAACGCGCATGCGCACGACGCGTACAGTCTGTATTTTGACTCATTTAGAATCTGGAATTGTTGAACCTGGACTAAACATAGCAAAACTGAAATTGTGACGCTTGTTCAAAGTGTAAAAAGGATGAAACTGTTCGAAAATCCATATAAAACCTTAATATATGGGAGATATCAATTGCTTTTGAGCGTGTTATATAATAATAATTTATATAAATGTCAAATTTGGCGTAGAAGTACGATTAATAGTGAAATAAATGACAAGGAATGTTCGGCTACATGAACATGTCCAGCCCCTGCCGCGGCCATAGGCATCCTAGTTTATGACGATGTCATTTTTCATACTAAAGAATTTTTATTTTAAAATAATAATTAACGTTGTCCAAGCATCAAGCACCAAAGTCCCTGCTGAACTCAAGGCCAATAGGGCGAAGGAGCTTAGGAAGGCCAAAATTAAGATGGAGTAACAACGTCCTCAAAGACATCTCTGCCTTGGAGCTTCGGAACTGGAGAGAGCTGGCACTAGTCCGAGATGAGTGGAGGAAGATTATTGAGGAGTTATAGTTATTAGTTAGTTGAGTTTAGGAGTTATAGTTATTAGTTAGTTGAGGTTAATTATTCATAATCATGATCACTCTTGGCACTACAACCCACCAAGGGTTGTAGTGCCAAGAGTGATCATGATTATGAATAATTAACGTGTTTTTAATAAAAAAATGTAGCTCTTCATAGTGAATGAAGTAGTGCGGATATAAATACAATATAACGTTTATATCATATTTTTATAGGAATAAAAAGCGTTTGAAAATCACCAAAAAGTGTAAAAATTTCTTGCAAATTTAAAAATCTATAACTTTATTAATATTGAATATTTCTTAATTCTCTTAATACGGATTCTAGATAATTAAGTAAACTTTATACATATGAAAAAACATATTATGCGTACATATAAATATTAATTATTTAATTTCATATAATATTAATCTTCGTTTTCCCTAGAACACTAAAAATGATTTTTTGGCCGCGGCCTGTCAATTAACGCTTCTATGTTCTTAATTATTGTTAAAAATGTTTGCTTTATTGCTTTTATATAAAAACAAAGGTTTTATCTAAGTTATCGCTCTAAAAAAATCGCATCTATCATATAGATTCTGATATAAATGAATAATAAAAACCCACGTTTTCTTAAAAAATGCAGAAATATGCATTTGCAGTGAATGGCGCCTTTGTGTGGAATATGATTCGCGTGTATCAATTGGTGTGCGCTTGTGTCCTAGTTCTCATTTGGCTATCCTTAAACAAAGGAAACTGGAATAACCATACAATGTCACATTTTCGAAGTATCTTGAGTAGCGAAGGGAAAAACTTCATTTCAAAATGAAGACTACAACACACACGTTCACCAGTTTGAAGACTACAAAGTGTACACTACAATTGTAGTAAAAACTACTTGAAGTGAAGTAATTGTAGTACTACGGAATGAAGTGAAGTAAATGAAGTGAACTAAGTGAAGTGAAGTAATTGAAGTGAAGTAAATAAAGTGAAGTAATTGTAATATTAATGAAGTGAAGTAATGAAATGAAGTGAAGTAAATTTTTAAATGAATTGAAATAATGAAATGAAGTAATAGTGAAGTAAATTTAAAATAAAAATTTGGCGAACTAACAA
>JADDOH010012013.1:0-99400 GCA_016648135.1 Agrypnia vestita
GCCATGGGCTCTGAAACATGGTGATATTTTTCAATACAAAAGTGGTGAAAAGTAAGTTTATTTTTATTAATTATATTAATAATGTCACCACAAAAATATTTTGCTGTTTTTGAAGAAGAAGTTAGGCATTTTAATAATAAATAGTAATTAACGAATTTTTAATAAAATAAAACAATTTTTAAATAGTGGTTGAAGACTCAAAGTGCTAGAGTAAATATAATATATTTTTTAAAATCATCTCGTTTTATGAATAAAACGCGTTTAAAAATCACCAAAAAACGCTAAAATTTATTGATAGTGAACATTTCTTAATTATTTTAATACAGTTTAATCATCGTAACGCTAGCTTTGTACTCGTTAGAAAACATCTTACTTATATATAAATTTATTCAGTAACTATTGAAATTTTCTATGGCCTGTCGATCAACGCTTGTATTCTGATACAAATGTATAATAAAAACCCACATTTTCCAAAAAAAAAACGTCGAAATATGCATTTCCAGTGAATGAAATCACAATCTAACTAATAAACAAAAAATTTCCTATCCCAGCGGGTCTTAGGTTCCATGGACAAACATAAATTAGTACAGGAGGAATCTTCGAATATGGATTTATTTGAATTATTCTTACACATAACACACATCCCAAGTCTCTCTTCACGTGGAATAATGTAAAAATAGAATTCAATACGAATGACAACCAATTCAGGTAGCCATACTTTCATCCCAACTCTGACGTTTAAAATTTGATAAAATTTTGCTCGGTATTTTCCGTGTTTGTGACACACGTCAATCGAAAACATATCACCCCTCAGCTTTATGCTCCCCGGGAGACAGCTTTTCCATACCGGGCCAATGTTTAATACGTTTTGTGTATTAACATCCACGTCACGTAATCCACCCTCACCCCCGAGGGATGTTTTGTGGATTCGATCATCATTTTTAAATCCATTACCATTCAAAAAAGAGTAATGCTGCCGTATTACAACAGTACTTCTTTTATATTATGCTCTCTTTAATATCTGCATAAATCATTAGTTCATTACATTTTTATATGAGACACACTACATCTGAACAGAAGAAAAATCTGATGTTTAGATGGGAAGGGAAGCTCGTTTGTATTATGAACATAATTAACTTATTTTATTAATAATTAAGTTTATATAATATTTTACATATTATATGATTCACATTATTTAATTTTGATGGATTTTTTTCAGTTTTTTACAGTCCCATAAAATTATAAACTTGTGTATGGAACCGGAGAATGTCACAAGTGTGATAGATAGCTATTTGATGTATTCATATTAATTTTTATTGTGAAAAACGCGTCAAATTCGTTCTCTTTCTTCGGGGTGGTCGCGTTTTTTTCGTAAGACTTCAGAGCCAAGGGTTCAATAATTTTAAAATGCCTTTTGTCCTAAGGATACTCTGGTCGTACGGCCGGACACGTGTGGGGTGTTTGTTTTAAAAAAAGCCATTCATTTCTTAAAAGACAGGGAACATGATTTTTACCAAATTTTCTCCGAATCCGTGCTAAGGAAGCTATTAGTTTCTAAATTTGACATTTAACATGGTTCACCAGCCCGTCCATGCATTGTAAAAAAATCCCATAGATTTCTTTGGGTGACAGCTTCGCTTCCGTCGATGGGTATGTCCACGGCAATAAATCGTATTGCCGTTCGCCGGGGTGGTCTAAAAGCTAAATGTACCTAGACGCGCATTTCATCTATTGTTTGATTAGACTATAATTATTAATAACAACATGTATGTAACAGCAGCACAGCGGATAATGTTAGCTGGGTTGCGGTATTTAAATACGAGAATTATAGGTAGATCAAATTAACAATGATTAGGATTAATTTATTATTTTTAAATGTACATAATTATAAAATTATCAATCAATTGTATTTAATCTAGTTGTAGTAATATTATTTTTGCTGGTGATTAATATCATAGTTCGGGTGACCACCGACAATAAGTTTGAAAATAAGGTATACTAAGTTGTATTTTATCGTATAGATTTAGATAATTGTATAGTTAATTACATAATGTATATGTAATTGTATGTTAGGTATATTGATAATAATTTTATGTTATATGATAATAAAATAAATTTTAATGTAATTAATTGTATGTAAAAATTATTTATAAGTGGTATTAATTTTAAGATTTTTTTTTCTTGTTAGATAAGATTAATTAAGTAAAATAATATTAAGAGGCGTGCCCGAAAATTAGGCCTAACAAATGAAAATTAAGGGTTGAACAGAAGGGAAGTGGCCAAAACGTTGAAACGTATAAAAACCCTGCGTGGCCACTCCCACAGGCAGTTGAGAGTAGTTCGTTGGAAGGGCAGTTGGGACTAGGAAGTTTAGTGAAACAGTAGTTAGTTGGAAGTGGGGTTGTGATGTGAAATACGGCGTCGGCCGGCAGTGATGAGGTGGCTGTCGGCCGACCATCAATCGCGGAAGGAGCGCCGAGAAGAAAGAGGGAAGAGATCTCGGCTAGTCAGAGCGACAGTCGAGAGGACCATGCCGAGAAGCCCCAGCGGAGGAAGAAGACTCCCTGGAGAGCCGGGTGGTCTGACGTGATCTTGACTGTCAAGGCGACAGTCAAGCAGGCTGAGGAGGACGTCTGAAGTCCACCAACGCGGCGTCAAGTCCACCAAAGCGGCGTCAGGTGGATTGATGTAGTCTGACGTGGCCGCTGTTACGGACGAGGAAGAAGACGACAAGGGCGGAGCCGAAGACCATTGGAGATGGTCAGCTGATTAAGACAATTTTCAATAATTTGAATACATGTACAATTCAAACTTGAATTTTTTCATTTAAAATTTTCCCAACACCATCCCTTAGTGATCATCGCTACGAAAATTATTTGTTAGCACGTCAGAGCGGCGATCGTAGCCGGGGATCTGCCCTCTGAAAAGTGGAAAATGACCACGAGTGCGTATCATGTTTTTTTAAATAATATATAATACATACATGCAAAGGTATATATATAAATATTAAAAGATAAGAATTTTAAGTTAATATTGCAATATTTTTAAATAAGCACGTTAATATCACAAATTGTATCCTGACGAAGGAGCCAGCCATGTGCTTTGAAACATGTAGATATTTTTTAATACAAAAAGTGGTGAAAACAAGTTCAAAATTATTTTGCTCTTTTGAAGAATTTTTTTTCTTTCGTTATGAAAACGGCAAGCTCTCCAATCAAACTGCAAACAACAATCTTAATCTTTTTAATATATTTTTGTTTATACTTACCACGAAGAATCTGGATTCTTGGTTATTATGAATTAATTACTAGTTATTCCTTATTAATTGTACCAGATATTGAGAAAAATGAGATAATGAAAAAAAATGCTTGCCCCGAAACTAAAATTGTGACAAAATTACTCATCGTGTGCGTATACGACACCATAAACTGACCGCCATATAAATGAATTTAATTAAAAATACATTTATACTGTCAACAATAACTAACCATAATTCATTTTATTTTGCAATCAAATGAATGATGCAGTACAACAGTATTTAAAATAGATTAATGATTTTTATTTTTAATAAACTATGAGGGTTAAATAATCACGCAAAAATTAATAACTTTCAAACAAACGCGTCTATTGTAAAATAAATTATTACTCTTATGTGTTTCGGTAAAATAAATCACTGTTGTCATAATGCCAGCGAAAATAAATCGAACATCCTCTGCTGTTCTGTTAATAAAATACAGCTATAATATAGTGGCAGTCTATTTAACATATGAGGTAAAAAGTAACAATTCATTCGCTAAAAAACTCCATTCAAAAACACCACTTGCTACCTTTGTTCGTAGTAGTATTTAAAAATGTTAATTAGGAAAGTCGATTGTGAAATTCTCAAGTATTAGTGGTACATAAGTAAGGACAATAGAATTAGTATGTGTAAGCTGTGCGTACGATGTACATTGCTTCGTTGTGCTGGTGTTAACGGGTATAAATACATCACAACGAAACAATGAGCCTCGTACGCATCGCTTACACATACTAATTCGATTGACTTTCTTAAATGAAAAGAAAATTTAGTAGGCAAGATCACACGGGAGCACGCCTCACATTGAATGGGGCTGGTATAGAGAGAGTGACAAAGTTTAAATACCTTGGAAGTATCCTAGCGGAAGACCTCGACCCAGAAACCGAAGTCAAATGCAGAATTGAAGCATCGCGAGCTGCTTTTAACAAAATGAGACAGATATTCTGCGATGACAATCTTAACCTGAAACTTCGACAGCGACTGGTCAAATGTTATATATGGTCAGTCCTGCTGTACGGAGTGGAATCGTGGACCCTCAAAGTGAGTAGCATGAACCGGCTGGAGGCGTTCGAAATGTGGATACATCGGAGAATGCTCCGGATACCCTGGACGGATATGGTCAGCAACACAAGAGTTCTTCAAAGAGCTAGAGTGAATAGAGAGTTGCTGACAAATATCAAAATCCGAAAGGTATCGTATTTGGGTCATGTTCTCAGAGAAGAAAAATACGAATTGCTCCACCTGATTCTTATGGGCAAGATAGAGGGTCGTAGAGGTGTTGGAAGGAGACAAATTTCCTGGCTCCGCAATATACGCGACTGGACGGGCATAAGAAGTGCTGGAGAGCTGTTTCATGCTGCCCAGGACAGGGACGCTTTCTCTCGGGTGATAGTCAACGTTGGGGGGACCTGACATGACACCAAAAGAAGAAGAAGAAATGAAAAGAACTCTACCTACCGTTTAGACCATTTCAGTTATTGATGAAAACTTTTTGGACCATTTTTTCGTCGACTTTAGTTGTAAAATAGGTCACCATGAAAAGCCATTTTATTTTAACGGGATAATATATATCCTTTGTCCACCCCGAAAGTCCATTCTAAATATTGGTTAAAGTATTTTTGAAATCGGATGGGTAGTTTTGGAGATTACCTCCTACATCTAAACATAAAAACTCTACCTCTTTATGTACTAGTATAGATTAATGTAACATAATATGATATCATTTGCTATACCAACACGCACAAAATTTATGGGATGTCACATGTCATATAGCTGTGTCTGTACTAAACTAAATAAAATAAAATAAAAAACGCGTACTAAAACACACTTTTACGAGATCTCGTAAAAGTTCATAGTATTCACAAATTCTGTAGTCGGGTCGCAAATGCTATCCAAATTTAATATTTATAATTTTAAAATATGTTTTACTTTCCTTTGTAATACACACACACAATATGAGTTACTAAATTACAACTATAAATTAAAATTACTCCACTCGGTTCCTCATAGAGGATGGATAATGAATAGTATGGAAACCGTTGAAATCCTAAAAAATTTAAATTCTAGAAACATATTAATAAATAATATCACATTTCAATCCACTTCACCACTCCTAGAGCTGTTCGGCAAAAAAATACCCTTCCCCCCGCAAGCCCCCCTGACCTACCCAATTAGATTGATAAATTTTGTATTTAAGTTAGTTATTATCTATACCTGATGATGAGAGGGACTGCTCCTCTCCAAACTATAGTTGTAATTTAATAACTCATATTGTGTGTGTATTACAAAGTAAAGTAAAACATATTTTTACTCCCTTTATATTAACTCGTGGCGTCTGCTTGCTTGCCGTCAACAAAAACTTTGGATCGATTTTTTACCCTTTTCCCGTGATCCAATCGAGCTGAAACTTGGCAAGTAGACTCGTGGCGACGATCAAGAAGATCTATCAAATTTTCGTTAAAAAATTATTATTATAGTAAAATTTCGGATTTTTAGAAATTTTATTGTTTTTTTCAAATTGGAATCATTAGAAAAGTTTGATTACGGCGCGCGGCGGCCCGATAACGACGCGGAATATTTTCTAAATATGAATTACTCTGTCAGTATGCATAATAGGTACTTCACTACGAATGTCGCGAAAATCTAAATTGACTGACAAATGTTTTTAGAATTTAATCTTCAAAGCATGAAGTGTCTTATCAAAGCTCAAAACATCTGACATTTTAGAAATATATTAAATTACTGTAAGTTTAATGTTATGTTATATGTCTTAATTCGTCCTTAATTGTTGTTATATTTTACAAAGAAAGGGAGTGTAATAGAAACTTGGTTTTTATGGTTACTTTTTTAAATTATAATGTTGCACCACGAAGTATCTGCCAAATCTTTCAATGATTTAAATATTTCTATTTTTATTGGATAGCATGTGTCGCACAGAGAAAAGGTCAAATCAAACGAACTGAGTGTCATATTATAATATATTTGATATAAAAAGGCTCCACTGCTTCTAATTCGAGGAGGGTTACAGGGATGACGTGGGCGCCACGTTGCGGAAACCTTAAAACAAAAGTAGAAAATTCATGACCAGCCAAAACTTTTAGCGGCGTGGGCCGAATGTTCCGCTTGTAAAGTTATGTTCGTTATACGAATCTCCAAAGCCTTTTTTTGTATCAACTTCACGACTGTCGCAACTTGAGATATTTTATTACATTTATTTCTCTTGTGATTTAGGTTTTCATATCAAAGAGCACATTTTGTACTGTAAACAATTGCGCGAAAATTATTATTATACAGATGGCCCATATCTCGATGTGATAGGCCAAGTCAGAAAGTTATCAGAAAAATATTTAAAAAAATAAAACAGTCAGTTAAACTCGGCAAAGTATTGATTTTGAATACTTGGTTTGGTCAAAAAGTGACATTTTCTTCCAAGCTGGAGCAGTTGACTTTGAATTTTGGACAAAAGTTTACAGAAGCATTATTCAGGATTACATAATAATAAAAAATATGAAGAAAAATATAGATTTGTAGCAACGGGAGTGAAAAGACCGTCAAAGGGTGTAGATTTTATTGATTTTTTTAAATGCTTATAATTTTTAAAACACATGATTTAGATTTTTTTAAATATTTTTCTGATAACTATTATGACTTGGCCTTATCACCCGATTTTGGCTTGACGTCGAGATACGGGACACCCTGTATATTATGTATACATTTAATTATTTAATTCTTTTTAATCACCGCCCTTCAAAATTGGAACCATTTTTAAGTAGTCTCGTATATAAAATCCCAATGTCGTTTTACAATGGAGTGGAGTATTAATTTATTTTAAAATATGTGATTAGGTGAAATTGCGGTCTTTTTGTTCTCAAGGTACATTTTTACTATATAAAATTTAAAAAATTGTAAATTTATGTCTTCACTACTAGGGTGGGTTATATATACTAACTAACTAATCATCATGACGTTTCTCCAAAGGGGAAGGCAGAGAGAACATTAGCATTTCAGACTATACGATTTAATTAATTCGAATTTTTAAGTATGAGGTATAATTTTTTGAATATTTTTGTATTAATGACAGTGAAATTTTCTTAGTACGCATGTACAACTTAATTAAAATAATCGACGTTTTAATGGTTTTATGGATACTGCAATATAGGTAAAAAAAACGTTTAATTTTTGTCTTTTTTAAAACGATATATTTAACAACTTGTCGAAAAATATTAATGTCTGAATAGCACCACTTCTTTTTCAAACTTTATACAATCAATTTGTAAATAAAGTATATGGTCTTTATTTGAAAATACACTAGATTAGTGTACCAAAGATAACTCTATTGCATGAAAACTAAAATAGTGTTTCGGGGTTATAATTTTTTTGATATTATAACAATATATTTGTTCATATTTTTTTAAGGAAATGCTTCAAGAGTAAATGGATCTATCATAATAAAAGTGTTAAAAACCTGTTTAGCTATGGGTTTTGCAAAATGATTAATAAGTTTACGTTAAATTTAGCAAAATCGAGAGCAAATACGAAAATCGTGTACTGGGGCCTCTTAATTGAATTGTAAAAATATTTTAATAAGTTTACTAATAATAATACGCTGTTGGATGCCTCCCCGAGACGAATAAAGCTGTAGATTGGAGTTGTCCAAGTCGTGTCCAAGTTTAGGCCTGAATTATTCATTCGTTTTGTTTAACAAACATTTAATCAAAACAGTCGAGTGTTGAATTACCCCATCCCATCGCGCGACCTTCCCCAAACGTTTAATTTACCCAAATCTTCCGCCGTGCGCTATAAAATTAAAAGTAAAACGTTGTTTACACGCTCTACTACCCCTAAAAAGACCATAAGACTACCCCTAAAAAGTCGTGATAAACATTTCTCGCATTTCACGTTAACGGCATCCTTCAACTTCTGTATCTAAATTGAATATCGCGAAAGGAGCTCGGCTCCATTCATCTGCACAAAGAGTCCCGTAAGCTATTTAAAAGTTTTACAGAGCAATTTTATATAAGCATATACTATTATGCCTTATATTATAGGTACTGTAACGATGTTCTAGCGTCAACGCGGGTGATGCGTGGTAACTAGGTTACAATAACAAGAAATTAGGCTCCCGCACATACCACTAATTTGAATTGATCTTAGGTCTCATTCAGACACGCGGGAATCATGCGATTCAAGCAGGCAAATCGCGCGTTTAGACAGCCGTGGTTAATAAGCGATTTGTGTGCGCGAATAGCGTCAGTAATAAACGCCAGTTTGACAGCTCCGGTGCCGTTCTCCATCTTTGAATATCAGAGATATATTAGCTCATTACTTTATTTACATTATGAACGACGGCCGTGTTCCATGGCAAGACACAAAAATATCATTCTGTCAGTTCATTTTTGGTGAATAATACCTATTTACCTAAAATACTCTTTTTTACTCCCTTTATATAAACTCGTGGCGTCTGCTTGCTTGCTTGCCTGCTTGCCGTCGAAAAAACTTTGGATCGATTTTTGATTCTTTTCCCGTAATCCAGTCGAGCTGAAACTTTGCAAGCAGACTCGTGGCAATGATCAAGAAGATCTATCAAATTTTTGTTAAAAAATAAATAATTATAGTATAATTTTGGATTTTTAGAAATTTTAATGGTTTTTTCAAATTGGAAATATTCCAAAAGTTTGATTACCAACGGCGGCCTGATTACGTCACGGAATATTTAAAAATTAAATTACTCCGTCGATAGGTATAATAGGTACTTCACTACGAATTTCGAAAATTTATGACAATTGGTTCACAGATGACAGCACACTTTTTTGGAAAAGTTTTTTGGAAAGAAATCAAATAATAAAGAGATATTTTTAGAGATTTTGACATAGATATTTGTCTTGACATGTTTCATTTTTTGTCAATCAATTATTTAATTACATGATGGTAAACTTAATTTACAAAGAAAGGGAGTAAAATTTTTAAGGGTTTTTATGGGTTAGTTTTTTTCTTACGTGTCTTCACCATTTACAAATATCTCCACCAACTCCTGCCAAGTTTGGTTCTTGGCAATTTATTTGAATATTTCTCACACTGAAGATCCCATATTGCAGGTCTTTTCTCCACTTCATCAATAAATAGTTCAGTGTCAAAGCGATCCATAACGAGCTCGCGCGTGCTCCAGTTGTGACGTACGAACCGCGCGGTGCCCGCAACGCAACTCAACGCTCTCGAAAGGTTCCATAGTAATAGAATCGCTCGGAGGTCACGCGATTCTATTTTCTAGCGGTTGAGTGGCGGGCACGTCAGTCTGAACGATTACATACAAACCTACAAAAATAAGACCCGCGCGGATCCCACGCGATTCTGAAGCCGTGCGGTTCCCGCTGTGTCTGAACAAGCCCTTAAGGAAAGAGTCATTTGGAGTTTATGCTGTAGTACATGATGTTCGGGACATACAATGATATCAGAATGATACATACGCCTTCTAGTTGCTTTACTATTGTGTTTGTGTAAATATGTCGCTGAATCTACCTTATTGGTTATTGCCGGTATCAAATGTAAAATAGATTGAGTACGCGTAGTTACGACGTGACTGAATTTATTTGCAGTTTTCAATTAGTATTTTAATTAAGATAAATTATAGAAGTCTCACAGAGACGAAGCTATTTATATGAGAAACGTGTATGGAAGTCTTATATACGATGGCCCAGGGCTTGCAACCTGCATGAGCTCTGATTTAAGTTATCAATGCAACGTTCACCAATTCCATCGTAAGAACATTCACACGTTATCAATTTTTTGAAAGTTATATATATATATTCCAAATCTGAAACCTTCCATATATTTAATGAGACTATTCTAAATACAAATTTAAACTCTTGAACATATTTCATCTTTCTTCTTTTTTTTTCTCAGTGTGTTACGTATTAGCAAAATGGGTTTTTATTGAGTTTCTTCAAAATAATTTCATATTGAACAATATAAATTTTTATGGCTGAATTTATCGTCGGTATATTTGGAATACTTTTAAGTTATTTTTGGCCGGGTATACATAAATATTATTTTTTTAATCTATCCTCTACGTTCGTTCGATGTACGTCAGCTTTACGTCAGAGAACTATTAATGTTGCCTGTCATTCGGAATATTTTGAACACGAGCTACACATTTTTATTTTGGATTCAATTAATGCTTGATAAGCAATTAATAAAAATTTCGCTCGCGTGTTCGGAGGGTAATGGCTTGAAATATGAAATATTATCTCGCTTAAAAATATCTCCGATATATAATACAAAAGTAGAATTTAAAAAGAATGTCCAACATTTTATATTAAAAATACAGAGATTATATCGGCTATGATCCCGCTTTTCAATAAAAAATTATTTCCATTTTATTGTAAACTAGTTATAACCCTTCAAAAATGACGGTACTTTTCATCACGGTACTCAAAAACATGTCGGTTCCTAAAGAAGAAGTATTTATGTATTTATAAAAAAATACGAAAAAGAAGATTTTATACTATAAAGAAGCTACGGACGTTACATGAAGTCACGACGGACGGACAGACAAACAAAAAAATTATTATAATTGGGATTGATTTTTTGAAATTAAGTAGTGCTTTCGTTTATATATAACGCTATTTTTTCCTTCATGATAATTGTAAATAAAATATATATATTTTTTTAAATGTTTTCAAAATATTTTGAGTATGCTCAAAATTTTCAAGAACACTACTCAATTTTATCCCCAGGGGGACATCATTCATCAAGATATATTATAGATGTCTCATAGAGGCGAAGCTATTTTTACTCCCTTTATATTAACTCGTGGCGTCTGCTTGCTTGACGAAAAAACTTTGGATAGATTTTTAACCCTTTTCCCGTGATCCAATCGAGCTGAAACTTTGCAAGCAGACTCGTGGCGACGATCAAGAAGATCTGTCAAATTTTCGTTAAAATAATTAATAAATTTTTGGATTTTTCAAATTTTGAATGGTTTTTTCATACAACTTACTTAGTTGTATGAAAAGACACGGAACCTGATTATAGAATAATTTTGGATTTTTGGAATTTTTTTATTACTCCCTTTCGTAGCGTTGCTCGACCGAAGCCCAACGCGTAGGTTAAGCGCCAAACCAGTTTCCACTAGTAAATGAGAAAGGGAATATAATAAAAACTTGGTTTTTATGGGTTACTTTTTTTTTTTTAATAAATAGAGATGCGAACACGCCATACGTGTCACATTAATATTCTTACCATTTTCTTACAATTACCTTGAATCCCTCACGCTTCAGTCTACACTTATCTGAAGAAGGAACCGGACATTTTCGAAGCACATAGAAGAAGACATTCTCAAATAAAACTTGCGGAAAAAACAAAAAAACAGTGTTTTTGTTCATAATTATCAAAATGGATTTCCACAAAGTAAGAGCCATCACAATGAACTATTTAAACATCATTACCATTATTTGCCATCCCTTTATACATTGTTACGAACGCGAGAGCACTGAGTTACCGTAAAGAGCGTCTGTGTAACTTCCCCTAATTACATTCTGCGATTTTATCTCGGGCGAATAAAAAGTAATATTCGCGATGATAAACCCGCGCTGGGGCGGCGAGCGAGTTGTCCGCGCGCTGCTATCTGTTAACACTATCGTTTAATTGGATAATAAAAAACACACGAAAGCGACGGTGACTCCAATGTTTGGGAATTAAAATTTCGTACGATAACTCTCTAATAACCTTTAATCACTCTTTCAGTTGTTTAATTTGTTTTGTTGGGGAAATTAACATCGCAGGCGCTCTGTCTTTAATGCCACCATTGGCATGCGTTGTCCTTTATATCATATTTTTATCGCTATGTCATCCTTTCGACGCACGATTTCAGAGTTTGAACATATTTTATATTGTTCTTCAAAAACAGAAAAATAGCATTTTTAATATAAACAATTATAAAAAAAACTAATCCATAATAATCAAGTTTTTATTATACTCCCTTTCTCATTTATTAGTGGAAACTGGTTTGGCGCATAACCTATGCGTTGGGCTTCGGTCGGGCGACGCTACGAAAGGGTGTAATAAAAAATTTTCAAAAATCCAAAATTATGCTATAATTAGGTTAAGTGTCTACCAGTATCTTCAAGTTTGTGTTAACTGGGGTATTATGCCGTGTTGTTACGACCTTTCGGGCCGACGTTTCGGATCCCATTGCAGGGTCCATCATCAGGGCTGATGATCATCAGCCCTGATGATGGACCCTGCAATGGGATCCGAAACGTCGGCCCGAAAGGTCGTAACAACACGGCATAATACCCCAGTTAACACAAACTTGAAGATTCTGAGTGGCCGTGAAAACCTAAGAACTGTCTACCAGTACTTAGTAAGTTGTACGAAAAAACCATTAAAAATTTCTAAATATCGAAAATTATACTATAATTATTCATTTGTTTAATAACAATTTGTTAGATTATTTATCGTCGCCATGAGTCTGTCTGCAAAGTTTCAGCTCAGTTGGATCACGTGAAGAGGGTTAAAAATCGATCCAAAGTTTTAGCGTCAAGCAAGCAGACGCTTCGAGTTAAGGAAGTTAAAATGTCACCCATAAAAACCATATTTTAATTATACTCCCTTTCTCATTTACTAGTGGAAACTGGTTTGGCGCTTAACCTACGCGTTGAGCTTCGGTCGGGCGACGCTACGAAAGGGTGTAATAAAAATTTTCCAAAAATCCAAAATTATACTATAATCAGGTTAAGTGTCTACCAGATGCGTCGCAGTCTCATCATACAACTTAGTAAGTTAAAAATTTCTAAATATCCAAAATTATACTATAATTATTAATTTTATTAACGAAAATTTGTTAGATCTTCTTGATCGTCGCCACGAGTCTGTCTGCAAAGTTTCAGCTCGATTCGATCACGGGAAAAGGGTTAAAAATCGATTCAAAGTTTTTGCGTCAGACAAGCAACCAGACGCTACGAGTTAAAAGAAAGGGATTAATTAACTTAGTTTTCACCACTTGTGTATTGAAAAATATCACCATGTTTCAGAGCCCATGGCTCCTTCGTCAGGATACAATTGTATACTAACAAATTGAATTAAAAAAATCGAAGTATAGACAATCTAAATATAGAAAAAAATATATATAGAAAATTTTATAATTGTTGTGTTTTTATCTTGTTACGGTGGATGGTTTCCAACAATACTGTTTGGAGTGTGTGTGGAGTTTACAGCTTTTATTGGGATAACTTTAGACAATATAAGATAGGTAAGTAATCTGATAAAAATATATAAAAAAAACAACACTAAATCACCTCTGAAAAATTACTGAATATAAATATTTACAGATTCAACTTACGCACAAAAATATAATTAAACTTTATTTCCTTGTAGCTACAAATGCAATGCAACAAAAAGTATGTGGCGGTCAAAGACGCATGCATATACATGAGTACATCAGCACCTAAACACGAAAGGCTCGGTACAACGGTCGAAATCAGAACGCTGAATTCGGGAAAGAACGACAATGGAAGCGAGGGCAACGAACGAGGACAAAGGCGAGAATTGCTAGAGGGCATGCAGAGCGGATAAACTCACATTGCTGACCAGACTAAATATTACCCACACGAGCGGCCGAGTAAGACGAAGTCATAATACGCCGAGTCCTTTGTCCACAACAACTATAAAAACGGTAGGCTCCAGAGCAGATTATCTCACTTCCCCAGCAGGCGCCTCGTATAGCGGAAGCCCTGGCCGTCATACCTTCGAACGTCACGCTTTCACTTGTGACCTTTGTACCTACTAGGTTCTTTATAACTTTTACTTTTGCAATTCAATAAATTCTGTAAAACCATCGTGACTTTACATCATCAACACCGCTTCAACTCATCCTAAACCGGAGGGCTCATCCACCTCCACGAGTATTTTATTTTTGAACATCATAAATGTTAAGTTCAAAAATATTACGAAATGAACAGAAGGAACTGTGCGTTGTCCGAATGCCTTCTAATGTGTCACTTTGGAACGTCACTATGAAAAGCTCTAGAATTCCATAAACCGCTCTGGGATTATCTACAACATTCGGGACCTTTTCGTAAATACTAGAAATGTAAATAATGTACTCGAGGATTCGAAAAACAAATGTATTTCGTATAAACCAGCAGCGTAGCGATAACAGCTTGGGCCTGTGCTAAAAATGCCAGAAGAACGAATTCCGAGAACTATCCTAGACTAGCAAACAGATATGAGTAACTGGACGTCTTTGCCAATAACTGTATATTATTCAAACATATATTAAAAGGTGTATTGAAAGATGACCAGTATTTGTAGAATTGGACTTAAATAATTGATTTGTATTTGTATGTATATTTTCACTCCACATTATTACTTTTTTTTGTTTTTGAATTTCTATTATATTATGTTTTTCTTATGCTTCTGCTTTTTATATACTTGCTTTTTAGTTGATACTTTGATGTTGATATTTATCTTTACATATTTGTATCTATATTTTAAGTATTTTCTTTTCTCTTTATGTCATTATTATGTTTACATGTTATTGTTTTTTTCTCTTTAAACTATCTATATATTCTGATTATGTACACTTACCTATACATTGTAAACGCCCTATAAGGCGTTTATTAATAAATAAATAAAATAAATAAATAACCCTGAAAGAAGAACTACAGGTCGCCTCAGATAAAGCTGGGAGAAACAACAAAAAATGTGTTTGAAAACAGAATGGGTCTGGACCGGTTAACTCATGCGGAAGCAGCACAAGATAGGGGAATATGGAAGCACCTCGTTGAGTCTTGGACCCCCGGCCCTACTAGGACAGGGGGATGATAATGATGATAATAATGAAAATATTATAATGACTGATTGGGAAAAAATTTTATGTCAAATTTTTCTCTTCGATTATTCCCGATACGTAGCGATCGCGAGTCGACCATTCCTAGGGGATGGCACTTTTATTCAGCAACCCCGCCACGCTACAAGGGATGGAGGGCTCACGAGTCCCGCGGGAGGCAGCGCACAGCAAACTGACGAAGAAAATTGTGGGAAATTTTAAACCCTGGAAGACAGCAATTACATAGTTATGTTTTTCAAAAGCAAGAAAATCACTGTTAAATAAAAGAAATCAATTAAAAATTATATTTTAATGTGTAGTATACAAAATTATTGCGTTCTCATCTCGATCCTGTTTAATATGCTAATAAAATCTTCTTAGCTTAACTAACTCTTAGTTATCTTTCTTAGCTTATCTTAGCTTAACTAACTAACTCTTAATAACTTAGCTAACTCTTAATGTGTTGATTCTGTACATCGTCATGCATATGACTTCTTTTTTTCAAATTTTCTGAGGTAGCAAACACTTGGTGGTGGGACATTGTAATTAAATAAATAAAAATAACATAGTTAAACACCACTTATATTTATTGTCAAATCCGACCAGGTTTAGCTACGACCGTAGCTTCTTCAGGGAGAATCTTAACTTTTTATTTGATCTATCGGTTATTATGTCTTTAAAAGCGTAGATTATCAAAATTTGTAACGAGTTTATGTAGAGAAAAATTCAGATCTAATGACTCTCTACAAAATAGTTAATAACACAGTAGATACCCCCTCGATAATGTCAAAAACATACATAAATATCCCTGTCTGTTCAATTAGATCTCCAAGCCTATTTCACACTAGTTTTATAACATCAATCTAGGCTATTTCTCTCCTCTACCTAGAATGATCAACCACTATAACGAGATACCATCCAGAGACGGCAACCTCGATGTATTATTTATGACACAGGCTCAGATCAAAAACGAAATACTGATAAATTTGATTGACGGTCGCTTGAGTATGTAATACAGGCTTGTCATAGACAAAACTATATTCCGCCAAGAACCACTACTCGTAGATACACGGTGTTGACCTTGGAACCCGCGCACTCGTCGGCATCATAAAACTTATTATTCTATAATTCATTCCTGAATTTTAATTATCGATTTGCATTAGTCTTTATTTTGTTCTAAATATTATTTATAATTTACTTTATTATTAAGACATTATTTATTATTACTTTATCATTAAGAGTGTATTGTGTAATTATGAGCGTCGATAATGACATGTTGACGGTCTGTTTGTTAAAAAATTAAATTAAATAGACTACGTACATAAGGGCTTGAGTTAAGTGGTACCAGTGCGATTTTGAATAACATGATATCATCGCTGTATATATAATAAAGCCAATGTGCTATTTAGTACATTCTGAGATGAACGAATCAATTTGTCAATTTTTCATATAAATAATGGAGATATACGTAAAAAAACATTACCGTTCATCTGGAAAGTCTGCCTAGTAATTATTTAAAATATTTTTTATAAACCTAGTCTGTGCTATTATTTTTTAAAACAATTTTATTGGTTTATCTCAGAATTCACTAAAACGGCACATAGGCTTAATTATATGTACAGCGACGATATATAAGAGAGCTACCTGATATGAACGCGTCTTTAGTGTGAAATGCCCATTCACATGGAATAAGCTACCCTCTGACGTACGCGGAGCTCAGAGTCTTAACACTTCCAGCAAAGGACTGAAAACCGCGCTGTTCTCAAAGTGCTACAAATGAACTGAATTAGCAGCGCCCTTGGGGTGATATACTTCATTAAACGGCGCATTAAAAATAAACAAATTAATTATTATAGATTATGATGATTTGTAGCAAGTTTATCAAGATTATGTGAAGGCTTGAGATAAGCAATACCACTGCCATTTTGAAAACAAATATATCAGGCGAATCTAACCATTACGAGTTAATAAACGTGATACCTACTACACGAAATGTATTTTATGTAATAGAATTAAATTAACATAGATATATAGGATTCATGAGCCTCAAAAATTGTTAAATCTTCCATATAAACTTAAAACATCACAATAAATAATTTTTTATGTGATACCTATTTTTAGGGCTTTATTGGGTGTAATAATTCCAACTTTTACCACGTTTACCATCCCTTACAACGGAATTTTGAAGTATTCATATTTTTCTTCAAACACATACATTCAAGACCAGTAAAAATTAAAATTATTACACCAGATAAAGTCCCGAAAATAGGTATCGCATAAATATTTATTTATTATGTTGTACCAGGTTTTCGGAAGATTTGCCAATTTGCGAGACTTGAAGACATTATGTAACTCGGTTAATTTACTCTTTTAGACAATATACATTTCGCGTGATAGATATTACGTCTGTCAACTCGAGCGAAGCCTTATCTAATTCATTACTGTGCTTTGAGAAAACGTCCTTACTCAGTTTGAAGTAGCAAACAACCTCATACTTTCGAGTTTTTCAAGCTCAATTTGATTTCACTAACTCAATTTTTATTAAAATCAATGTTGGTTATTTACTCCTTATTTTGAGTACACAACTACATAAAATAAATTAAATATGGAACCGTGTGAGTTTTTTGATATTGTAGAAGAGTTTGCCGGGAAAACACAACCAGAAAATTTGTGGTCATGGTAGTTGAAAATATCTTAAGAGGTGTCAATTTTCAAAGGATTTCAAATTTTTTTTTGGACATTCAAAAAAAAATGAGAATTTTTTTTTTTCTATTTTTTTCTCGAGGAGTCATGAACAGGCCCACCCACTGGTGCCCGCTTATCGTTGAATTTTGGGACACGTTGTATAACAAAAGAAAAATAATTGATCTACTACAAATATTTGCCGTGATTTTGGCCCGAATTCATAGTTAATACTTAGATGATTGAAAGGGTTTTTTTTTTTTTTTCATTTTCTTTCATTTATCAATTTCTTTTTTTTTTTTTTTGGTTTTTTTTTTTTCTTTTTTTTTTTTTTCGTATTTTTTTTTTTCTTTTTTTTTTTTTTTTCATTTTCATTTTCTTTTTTTTTCTTTTTTTCTTTTTTTCTTCTCATTTTCATTTTCTCATTCTCTTTTTCTTTACTTTTTTTTTTCTCTTTTTCTTTTTCTCATTCTCATTTTCATTACATTCTTTTTTTTTCTCATTTTCATTTTCTCATTCTCTTTTTCTTAACTTTTTTTTTTCTCATTTTCATTTTCTCATTCTCATTTTCATTACAAAATAGTACCTTTACCTTTAAATCATCTAAATATTTACTCCGAATTCAATGTACAGCAAACATTTTACGGTAATTGAAAACAGACATGAATCTTTATGAAAAGGGGTGTCTTGATGAAACTCAAACACACAGTGAGCAGATGGCGAGTATCGCGCAGCCAGCGCAGCTAGTTTGCAAGAAATAAAACTTTTCAATAAAACGTAAAACTTGCAAAGCCATTTTCCCCGACTACGTGCGGCTGGAGGACCAGAAGAGATATTGTCAGACACGGGGGGCGTGGCTGGCAGACGGCAGACAATATACAGCGGGCAGGTCGTCCCGCGGAAGGAAGCAGTCCAACTGATTAAGTGCATTGGAATTGCAGTTTTACTGCTTGCAGCAGATGCGTCCGTCTTTTTCAGCTCGTGGTCCAGTGACGTATTGTACATTTCATCTTTAAAATTTATTATTATATCGTAAAAATGTTATTACTTCCTTTCTTCTAACTCGTGGCGTCTGCTTGCTTGTTTTCTTGACAAAAAAAGTTTGGATCGATTTTTAACCCTTTTCCCGTGATCCAATCGAGCTGAAACTTTGCAAGCAGACTCATGGCGACGATCAAGAAAATCAATCAAATTTTCGTTAAAAAATGTTTAAAAAATAATTGATTTTTTAAAATAAAAATGTTTGATTACAACCAACAGCGGCCTGACGACGTCACGGAATATTTAAAATTTGATTACTCCGTCGGTATATGTAATAGGTACTTCACTACGAATTTCTAAAGTTTATGACAATTGGTTCACTGATGACAGCAAAATTCACAAATACATCAAAATCTTGATTAAATTGACTGACAAATGTTTTAGAATTTAATCTTCAAAGCATGAAGTGTCTTATCAAAGCTCAAAACATCTGACATTTTAGAAATATATTAAATTCCTGTAAGTTTAGTATTATGTTACATGTTTTAATTCGTATTTAATTGTTGTTATATTTTACAAAGAAAGGGAATATAATAAAAACTTGTTTTTTATGGGTTAGTTTTTAGTTATTTTGAAATAGTTTACGAGAGCTCTTTTCGTTATGTGGTTCGAAGCTTCGTTCTGTCGGGACAAGATACTCGTAGATTCCTGACAATTGACATATCAATCGTCTAAAAATAATAACAAATTAAATTTTACATTTCCAACTAGGGTTGCCACCCGCTTTATTATACAGTATTGTACGTTATTTCGGGTAATCGTACTCTATACTTTATGAGAGCAATGAAGTACGCGAAAAGACTTTATTTCACACGATTTGATTTCTCTGGGATTCATTTTACTTATAACATACAAAAAAAGTTGATCGTATAAATTTTTGCGTAAAACGGAACGAGAGAGTTACCGGGGTCGATGACGTTTCCGATTGTTGCCGAAAAGGTTCGTTAATTGACGATATATAATATAATATAATGTGGCGGTCGCCGCATAAACGCTCGTTTCTTAATGCAACCAAACCTCAAATAATATCAATATAGTCAATGTCATTGTAAAAATTTCTTGATTGTTTTGTGTATGGCGGATTGAGTGCAGTTAAAATATGATTAATTGGTTTTATAGAGTTTTTTTCTGTGATGAATAGCAAATGGCGAGACGAAAGAAACAAAGCGTCTCTGAATAAAAATGAATGACTTATTTACTTTGACTTAAATAATATAGACGGCAAACATGCTGTGCAGTTGTTTAGTAATGATAATTATTTGTTAAAAGTTGCTAAAAGTAATGAAAAATATGTTTTTAGGCAAAATAAAAAAGTAAAATTAATCGTATTTTATTTTGACATAATGAATTTGACATTATGAAAATGAAAATCTCTCTAATGAAAATTAATTATTCATACATATTCTTTCATAGGATGAATGAACATAGCTGATGCGTCGATCATATGAAAAAGACAGGAAAATAAACGTTTTAAAAATTATGGTGCTGCGGAGGCACAAATGAACAGTACTATAGGTCGACCACAATCAAAAGACCATTCCCTAACTTTTTCCGGTAAGAAGAGAGCGGGAAGAGTTGCCTGGCAAGCCCGTATTTCAAGCCTCAAGATGATACTACAAATAAATATATATTTTTTAGTTTAAAAATGGTTACTTACTTACTAGAAAAACTTCGTTTGTGTTCATTTTTTGCACCGTAACAACACACATTCACATTGCGCTCATTCTTTAGAATGCGGTCTAGCTATAGAAATAATATTTTTTTTATTTGTTTAAAAGATAATACATATAAATTCTTTTATAACAATAACCAGCAAATATTAACAATCAGATTATTTTTATATGTTATATCTCAAAAGTTCAGTGTAGGATTTTAATCATAGGTCATTCCAAGAGTACCATAGATAAGGTTTAAATAATTTCCGCCACAATATCAGCAATTTTGCTTTTAATAAGCAAAAATTAAGTATTCTTCTTTATTAAAGTCAAAGTCCACTGTCGATTCATAAATTTCTCCAAATTCCTGCGCAAATTCTGTCATTCTTATTTAAATATTTGATATATCCTCGCTCTTCGTATGATTTTTTCTGTCAATTACGAATATTTTCTCAAAATAGTGATGAAAAATTTTGCGTTAACAATTTCTTAATATTTTTTCCTCCGGCCGCGTTCTGACCCCGTCTACTCTCACACAATTCAAAGTTTAGTCGCCTGTGGCACGCCGGTTTGATGGTCCGCTAAAGCCGCACACTCGGTCCATTTGCGGTCTGCGGAGTATAGCGGGGAGCGTGTAGACCCGGGGTAAGACGGAGTGCTGAATGGTATATATCATATAATGTGTTACGGCCGAAGAGGCTGCGTGGAACGAGCAATTTTGGCAGAATGAAATGGTGAAGATTAGAGCGAGTAATCTGGGATACTGGATGTGCGCATCGAGAGCTTTCTCAATTTGGGTTTGAGATGGCTTAAAACTAGTTTCAGTTTTAAGCTTTGGTTGTTTCGTTCCACCGCGCTCTCTCTCTCTTTAATATTCCAGTAAGTTGAACTAATTCTGGACTACGCTAACCTACAGAGAAAATTTTCCAAGCCTACAATGACTTAATTTAAAAATATTTTTTTCAAAAAGGCAAAATGATTTTATGGTGACATAATATGATTAATAAAAAATTGTTTTCACCACTTATATATTGAAAATATCACCATATTTCAGCGCAAGTAGTCCATTCGTTAAGCTACAATGTATACTAATAAATTAAAAAACAAAAATAAAATACAGACAATAAAAACATAAAAAATATCGTATGGGAAATGAATAAGTAATCAAGTACTTACATGAAAACAAGTTTAAAAGATAACTTTTTGGAAAAAGGACCTGGTTATTTATAATATTCAATTTACTATTTACACGTTTTCTTATTTATCAAAGTATATTCTTATTTTTATTTATTATATTAATTTATAATATTTTTTATTTAAACTTTGGACTACGTACACAGTATAAAAGGTATTTATCACTTTAATAGTTTCGAGAGGACCAGTCGCTCTTATCACTTTAGAATTTAGCAATTTTTTACTGACTCAAATACAGATCTTTGACAATTTATTTCGCCATGTCAGGGGTCAGTTTAATGGGGAGGGTTTTTTTTATCTTTAACAAAAACAATTTTAGGATCAGAGAATTGTATAAAAATATTTAACATATTTAAAAGACTTCCCGAAAATCAGAATATACTCAATAAATAAAATAAAAGCTTTAGTAAACAACTGGCTTACCTCCAAAGGCAGAACAGCAACTGAAAACTTACTTACTGTAATTGCATAACAATGTCTATAAATAAAAATATATACCTATATAAATAAATAAATTAATTAAGGAAAATAAAAAATAATCTTAAACTAAACTTTAACCCGTTTTACATTAAACAATTATTCTACACATATTTACACTTGGACTTATGACTCACTCAACTTACCACTAACACTGCACTTGATACTTTGTAGATACATAATTCCTATCTTATGAAAATAAATATTACTGACGAATTTAAAAAAATATTATAATTGTGTTCTATAACGCCACTCTGGGACAGGCGTAGCCTAGAAGAGTGGCATAATCCACAAATTTAACAACAACAAAAAAATGTGTAATTTATCTTATATTGTTATTATTAAATTAGTATTAAGTACCTTTATTTGTAAACAAGGATTTTTTTGAAATAAATTTAAAAAAATGAAATAAATATATTATTTTTACAACTTTGCATTGAAAAAGATTTTATGCGATTGTCGCGCTGTAGGAAGCCGGCCGTAGAATCTTCAAGTTTGTGTTTACTGGGGTATTATGCCGTGTTGTTACGACCTTTCGGGCCGAAGTTTCGGATCAACAAAGACAACACATCAGCCCTGATGATGGACCCTGCAATGGGATCCGAAACGTCGGCCCGAAAAGTCGTAACAACACGGCATAATACCCCAGTAAACACAAACTTGAAGATTCTGAGTGGCCGTGAAAACCTAAGAACATTCCCGGCCGTAGAAGTTCTCGCTATTTCCCCAGATATCAATGAAGAAGGTGGAGATAGTGTTTAAGATAGGTACTGGGCATGTTTGAATCCCGTATCCCTGGACGACTCGAGTCTCCAGCGATTCATGCAAATAGAAGTTGCTTACCATGCGCTTAATATAATGTAGGAAACCTTAAATTGATATGAATCATACATTCACTATAAATAGATGATATACGGGGTATAAAAGCAAAAACGGCAATATCAAAAAAAAAAACAATGAAATTATCGAGGATTACTAATTTAGAATGTACTGAATTCGAGATTTAATTCAAAATACAGTCTGTACAATTATAAGAAACAAGATTTTGGAAGGGATAGTTACATAAAACCTATCATTTTGTAAATTCTAAATTATAAATGTTCGGTAACTGCATTCAAAATATATTTTAAAATTTTTGAATATTGCTGCCTTTGCTATGATATTAAAAAATATCACAGATGATTACTAATTTGGAATGTAACGAATTTAATGTGCATATCTACTTTTTTTTAAATCATGTTTACTATAAATTTGTTGGTTGTACTAACCTGTGAAAAATGACGGAACATACTAATGTATTACGCGAACTATCGCGTCTTTATTTATAAGTATATATTTATAGCATATTTTTGGCAGTCTACGGAGAGGCGGGCCGTAGCCACATGCATTAATCGGCCAGTCCGGGTTTGGCCCGATGTTCAAGCCCCATCACGGACCGTTTTTTTAGCCGTGAATTTGAACGAAATTACGGGCGCTACACGAACGGGGACAGACAGACGGACGGATGGACAGACAACGAAATTATTAGGTTTGATATCCTATAAAATCTCTAATTTACATTCTAAACTTATAATCCTAGGCGACAGTATGTTTTTTTTTGTATATTGCTGTCTTTTCTTTTCTACCTCACGTATTATGTAATATCGCACATCTCATTGAATGTGTTAGATTGCTTTATTTTCAAAATACAATACTCTGTACCGCCTGAAAACAGTGTTAAAGCTAGATCAGTGTACGGTCCTTTTGTTTTTTTTATCGGGACTTTGTTTTGAGTTTGAGCTTATTCGTCATTCAATCCTCATAGTAAACAGTAAAATTTAAATTTCCGACGTAGTAACACTTGTCAATTCTATTCAAAATCGTTTCAACTCACTACGTATAATTTTTTTCTAAATAGTGTTCCATGACACATGAAAAATTATCCAATTCTATAGAATTGGATAATTTTTGTTTTTACTCTACCGTAAATTTTACTTGTTTTAACTCTTAGGCCGGCGCCACACTAAGCGGATTGTCCGTCGCGTCGATTCGGCAAAGCAATTTGATCGATCGACCATCCGCGTAGTGTGTTTGATAAGCGCATATTGTATGGAAAGAAACGCAAAAAAGATGCGGAGGAAGATGCGCTTAGTATCGTATCCACTGCAACTGCAACCTTTCTGTACTGAATTAAATGAAATATAATGAAGTATGTTGAATACCGAAACTTCTTCTTCTTCTTTTTCTTTTAGAGATCTGTTGATCTGTTCTACAGAAAACTACGCCTCCTGGGATGACGAGGTCCAGCTATCCCTCCATTTTTTCGGTGGTCTTCCCGGTAGGCGTCGTCCAGAGGGGATTTCATTCACTGCTGTATGCACCAGTCTGTCACTGTCCATTCTGGCTACGTGATCCCGCCAGAATCTTCTTCTGGATCTACTCCATCGTGCTATGTCCTCTATTATGCAAGTTTTGGCACGGTGACGTCGAGTTTTCCCAGTAATGAATCTCAGCACCTTCATTTCAGTTGTTTTGAGGAGTCCTTTGGTGCGGACAGTGTCAGCCCGCGTCTCTACAGCGTATGTCATAATAGGTCGCACGCATGTCTTGTATATTTTGATCTCACTTTCAATAGGCATATTTTTGTTTTTCCAGACCAAATTCTTGAGATATCCTGAAATGGTGGATGCTCTGTTAACTTGCTCTCGGACTTCGGTATACACATCGCTATGAACAGGTACTAAATACAGAAACTACAGTATACTGAAACTAGGTACACTAAAATATAGCAGTAATCAATATCAATATATATATATGTTAAATCGAAGGCTTTCACGGGTACAATATGTGTTACTTCTAACTACTTTGGGGGTAACCCGCGTCAAATTCTGGTCGTCAGGACCAGTCGTCTGCCGACGTTTCGAACAGATCTCACTGTCCATCTTCAGGGCGCTTGTCGATGAGCAATTAGAAAATCCAACCTTTTCAACATTGTATACTGACGATAGTAAAGTAAATATACGGATTACTAGAAGCCGAGCAAAACTCATTAGCAGCGTCGCTGGAGAAACCCACTCCTCCACAAACACCTGACGCAGAATTTCTCAAACTTTTACTTGACGGTGAGCTCCGGACCCAAACGGTTGTACAGAAGCAGCTCATCGACAAGGCGCCCTGAAGATGAGAAGTGAGATCTGTTCTAAACGTCGGCAGACGACTGATCCTGACGACCAGAATTTGACGCGGGTTACCCCCAAAGTAGTTAGAACTAACATATATATATATATATATATAGAACACATAAGAAACTCGTGTTTCCCTACCCGCCAAGTTTTCTCCATAACCGGCCACAACCGCCTACCGGTGGTTATGGTGGTGGATAGCGCTTGATGTCACATCGAAAATATGCGAGTTCGGGGGAGGTGGCTGTACGTGGATGGGAGTGGGTGACGAAAGTGTGCTTTCTAGCACATTGTTTTGTTATGGAAAGGCCGCAAATGCTTCAGATTGTTTCAAAATAGGCCTGCTGACTGTGTTCGTGAGTCTAGAAGGTTTCGGAAAAATCTTCTCTAGAAAGTTCCGGAAGGAGAAGGTTCTAGAATATTCCCTAAAGTTCTATAAGGTTCTTAACTGAGTGGCGGAATGTGTCGGTGTGTCTAGAAGGTTCCTGTACATTCGATAAATTTCTCGAAAGTTCTGTGACGATCCAAACAGTGTAGTTAAAATATACGCGTGCGAAGCCGCTAGTAATTAGTATTGCAATAGTCTATGGCGTACTTAAAATCCACCAAAGTGTTAAGTTGTCATAAATTTATTTTATTGCCTGCGATAATATTAATAAAACACTGACCGTGTCGATGTTAATGTCATCGCTGTCTGTCGTAACCTCATTTGCGGTGTTGTCATAATAGGATATTAATAGATAGCAGTAATTTAGGATTGAACTTTACTGCCATCTAAAAAGTAATTGTAACAATTTGTTAGGATTTATGATGACTGCTCATTTATAGTCCGTTTGCAATAAAAAGTTTTATCGCTGCGTCACGTTTTAATGCTTCGGCAGCACGACCGGGTCTGGTGACATGTCACGGCGCCATCTTTCGAATGGAGCATAGATGATACAGAAGAAGTTAAACAGGTGATTACAGATAATAAAAACCTTCTCGACATTTTATTAGGTCAAGGCGAACCCTTCGTACCACCTTCTTAACAACGGATTTTCATCAGTCGCGCCCTCTTTCTAATAGAGCAGTGAACATTGTATTAATATCACTTCTGTAGAAACAGCAGGAATTACATATAATCAAGAATATTCTAGAACTCTTTTTATTTATTTATTTTTTATTTAATTTTTTATTTTAACGCTTCAACAGGCCAAGAGGCCTAATTATAGAAGCGAAATACATCACAAAATACATAGATTAAATCACATATATTAACATTGTGACCTCCCTAGCACTCTTGACATCTTACAGTCAATTGGAAATAACTAGAAGGATCTAGAGTAAGCAGTGGAAATGCCGAATAGAGTCACGTAATGTCTGGAAACCCGAAATATAAAGTGTCCGTTGGCCTTTAATATCATAAAATTTGATCAATTTCATCGACAAAACACCCAAATACGTATTTTTTCTCCAGCCATAACGAAATGGAAATGATGTGTCAATTTACTAATATGTAGAAGTCCTATAAATATCAAACAGGACTCATTTGAAAGGTAAAATAATAAGGATCAATATTACGTTAAGCATTTCACCAAAATTAAAAAAAAAAGATTCCAAAAATACTTCTTAAAAACAAATTACGAAAAAAAAAGTTTATTTATAGTTTCTTAGCTATAAATAAAGGTATATTATAGATATCTCACAGAGACGAAACTGTAAGTCTTATGTACACCCAAATGACTTCTATACCTACTTTCCCATAAAAATACAGTTTTATCTCTGTGAGATATCTATAATATACATTAATTGATTGATAATGTCTCTGAGACAAAAATCCACCACTGTTCTGAAAGGTTTGAACAAACTCAAAATATAAAAAAAGGTGGTTGACGTAATTTTTTTTTATTATTTTTATTTTTTTTATTATATTATGTTTATGTTTATGTTAATTCATACGGCGCCATTTTTGCGTAAGAGACGCTTCAAGGGCGCTTTACAGGTGCGACATCCAGAAAAAATGAGTTTTTAGGCTCTTCTTGTTACGGCTGGAAGAAAATATTATAAAGGGGGTGCTTTTTAGATGTTTTTTATGCTATTAAATGCTCTGATAACGGTCACACTGTACATGGGCGAAACGACGCCATTAAGGCACAGTTAGCAGGTTTTTTATGACAGTACGGCGATATCATAGAAGCAAGCAAATTGACAATCCGTGCGATTGACCATAAACAAGCCATAGATAAAAGTATAATGAAATCGAATATATATTAATGGAATAATCTGTGAAATTATTACTGCGAATACATAATACTGCTCCAATGAAATGCGAGTTCACTAAAATAGAAGATTAAATAAAAAAATTATTATCTTCAAGTGTTTCATTTATCTCCCACGGTCGCGGTATTTATACGTCTTTTTGGCGCTCCACGGAGAGGCGGCCGTAGCAACATGCGTAAAATAGCTGTTTCGGGTTTGGTGGCCCGGGGTTCAAGCCCTATCTCCGGCCGTTTAATTTGTTTTTTTTAACCGTGAATTCGAATTAAATTAAAGACGTTACACAAAGTTACGGGGACAGATAGACAGACGGACGGACGGACGGACAGATGGACAGACAGTGAAATTGTTATGTTTGATACTATTGTAATCAGGAATTGTTTTGTGGTTATTCATTGTTCATTAAATTAAGTACCAAAAATTATTTTGTTAAAATCACTATATTTTTGATAACACCAACCGGATTCAGATGACGTGTCAATTACATGATATGGGCAATATATTTTAACAACTTATTTTTGTGTGTACCTCTGTCTATATTTTGTAATGTTTAGTTTGTATTATACCCTGAATAAGGAAGGGTGGTTCCAAAACCAGTTAGTGTTATCAAAAATATAATGGTTTAAACCAAGTGAATTTTTAATCCTGGCCAGCAATTGAAGCAAAATAGGTCAATGACACTATTATTTCGATCGGCGGTCAGCGATCACGAAATATCTGTACTTATATTTATCTTCACTCTTACTTTATTATTCGAGAAAAATGATATATCTCTTCGATAGAAATTTCTATATCCTGTTCTTTGTCTTCGTCTTTTGTCGAAGATTGGCGACCAAATTGCAGTATGCTGATATATTCCGAAGACAATCTTAACGACCTACATATCTGCTACGTTCTCCATGTTTCTTATTATAAAACACGTGTCCAACGTTGCAGCTTTCGTTCGTTTGATAGTTGTTATGTTACGTATAACGCTGGCCGCACACTGGATGCGTTTTCGAACAAAATTGAGTAGAAGATATACGTACGAATACGCAAGTACATTCCTGACCTTCGAAGTAGTATTGAACATCGCACACTGTACACGATTTAGTAGTGCGTGTACGCACGTATAGATGCGACGTCCGACACGATCCGGATTTGTTCGGAAATTTTTGCGGTTTCGTACGATGGATATTGAAAAATTTGTCAATTTGATACATGACCACAAATGTTTGTGGGACCAAAGTGATTCAACTACGTGACCATCAGCGCAGATCATGGCGGAGAATCTATAAAGAACTAAAAATAGCTGTAAGTTAAATAATTTGGTTTAATGAAGGTGAGGTATAATTGTGTACTTCGAACAAAAAAACTTTTAAATATTTCTCTCCTTGCACTTCGATTCTTCCCAGCATTTGTGAATCAGATGGGAAGTCATGAAATTTGTCATTATTTAAGTCTGCCATAATAGAGTTTTCCAGAAGATACAGATTATTCATTTGGCACAAACCTTATTGGAGAAATACGTACGTACGAATACGTACGTAATAATTCGTATCCAAAGTGCGGCCGGCCTTAGCTCTCTTGAAACCTCTTCATTGCTAACGCGGTCACATCATCTTCAACTTCGTATTCTGCTTTGAAAATTGAATTATGGTAGACTACATTCTCGATCTCAATTGAAGAAGCGCTCCCTTGTTCCAGCGGTTTTGCACATAACGATGATCCTGTGAAAAATGTACTCTGGCGGATATCTCCTCCGTTTCTCGGCGCGCATGAGGCTTATCGGCAGATTACATAAATAACCTTCGCGCGAGAACTCGCCCGCTTGTTTCCGACGTAATTTACTTAGTTTCTATTACCCTGAGCCGCCGGGGTCCCGAGGTCTTCACTAGAGGGTTCTTTCGCTAGAGCCTCCGCTGGGCTGGTGCCTGATTTATGTAACGAGGGGCGGACCGGGACTTTACGTTTGATGCGCAAAGTTTGGACCTCAACATTTAAATAATGAATTGCTTGATTCCTCCCAAAGAACCACTATGACTTACCCTAATCATCCCTTATTAGCGTGTTTGCCTACGTAGATGAATTGACGATCTGAACGTAGTTATTAAATTAGTGTTTAATATTTGAAATTTCGAAGGAAGCAAACACTTGGTGATGGGAAATTATAATTAAATGAATTAAAATGACTTGATTAAACACCACTATATTCGTTGTCGATTTCGACCAGGTTTCGCTACGACCGTAGCTTCTAGGGCGGCAGCTCTACGACCGTAGAGAAGCTACGTCGAAGCGAAACCTGGTCGGAATCGACAACAAAAATATGGTGGTGTTTAACCAAGTTATTTTTATTCACTTAATTTAATATTTGATTTGAATTTAATCTTTTTCGATGCCCATTCCGAGGGAACTATTTTCAAATGTGTATTTTAATCCTGTAATAATTTTCAAGGATGCTTATTTATTGCCAAAAATATTTACTATTGGCGTAGGTAGGTCACTTCGCTCGTAGAATAGACAATTAATAGAATAGTCGAACTAACGCAACCACCAATCGTATCTGAAAATGGTATAAACACTGTAACCGATGTAATGTTATGATTGAATTTATCTCGTGAATGAATCGAAAGGTGCGTGTTTGTTGAAATGGTCATGTCCATCTATCGAAACGTGATATCTATATAGATAGCAAGTGTGACGCTGAAGGTGAATTAAGGCGTTGAGAATGTATATGGTAAGCTAATGCGGGAAGTGATACAGGAAGAATGAAATAGTACAATTTAACTAACTAACCATCACGCCATTTCCCCGTAGGGGGAGAAGATTGAACGTGCCAGGTCTTTCGCGAACGTCCTCTATTCCTGTTGCCCATAAAAATATCATCCTTTCCTCGTTCATACGTTCCACATGAGCAACCCATCTCAGTACTCCTTTCTTTATTCTATCTTCCACACTACAGCCGGCATTACATTCACTTCTAATTTGTTTATTGCTCACTCTATGGACAAAAGTTTTTCTTATTATCTTAGTGATTTACACGTGTACAATTACATGTTGGTTTATTGTTATCCTTACAATTTTCATGTCGGTTTATTGGTTTGTTGTATCCTTGCAATTAACATGTTGGTCTATTGAAGAAATAGGTTTACAATAAGAATGTTCTTAGGTTTTCACGGCCACTCAGAATCTTCAAGTTTGTGTTTACTGGGGTATTATGCTGTGTTGTTACGACCTTTCGGGCCGACGTTTCGGATCCCATTGCAGGGTCCATCATCAGGGCTGATGTGTTTGTTGTCTTGAATGTTGGTGTTGTGGTTAAGTATCGGCTTGCAATACCGTGCCGAAGTCATGATGTGTTTGTATTGTGTTGTATGTATGATTCATCTGTTGTCTGATCACTATCTCTGCGGAGTTTTTAATTTCTGTTTTTAATTTGAAACATCTTGGTATCCGGCGCTTCAAAGTCATTCTCGTCGCAGACTCCGCAGAGATAGTGATCAGACAACAGATGAATCATACATACAACACAATACAAACACATCATGACTTCGGCACGGTATTGCAAGCCGATACTTAACCACAACACCAACATTCAAGACAACACATCAGCCCTGATGATGGACCCTGCAATGGGATCCGAAACGTCGGCCCGAAAGGTCGTAACAACACGGCATAATACCCCAGTAAACACAAACTTGAAGGTTTACAATAATACAGGACGAGTAGAGGCGTACTGAACGAAGGTCGACGAAAGAGTGAGATGGTGGTACAGCGTGCTTCTTATCGGTACCTCGCCGGTCGCATCGGGCTTCTAATTGGCGGATCGACTCGAGCGTGATTGGTTCACCTGCACGCTCGAGAGACTAGCGTCCGGACAGGCCTGGATGCTCCACAACACCAAAAAACCGCTCTCTGACAACATTTTTACTATTTTATATATAAAATATGATTATCTTAGTGGTTTTTTGAGCCAACAAGAGAGTTGTTTAATCGAAATGTAAGGAAGCACTCGGGAAAACTTTCCCCTTATTAGTAATCAATAATTTAGCAGTAGACGTATTTCAAGAAAATAAATATTTTATACATAAAATGATTATCAAACGAAAAAAAAACTTGTAATATATCACTATTTAGACGTGTCTCGCTGAAAGTTGCCAGATACGAAAATAAAACCATAAATTCAGATTCGCTAAATGTGGAAAATTCAAGTCTCCGAAGGGATTCGGTTCAGCAGAGCAATAACTCTCCCTTCGGGCATATTCATTGGCAGGTTAGTTAAACGCAGCGGAAGATGGAGCATCGGTGTTGCCAGATGTAATTGGCGGGGAAATTAAGACACGCGGGGAAATTAAGACACACTTTACTGCCATGCTTCGCCCGTGACTTTCACATTTTGTGTTTATTAATTTCACATTCCGCTGAGAATTTGACGTTTGCAAGAATGGCACAAACCGAAACATAAACTCGACACTCATTTAAAAAAAATGATGAAAAAGTTGCGTTAGACTAGAAATTCCAGACAAAATAAGTTTTCACGACACCAGAGTACCTACACCGTTTTTGCTGTTTCAGAGTTTTTCTGCTTTATCATAACTAAAAGATTAATGAGAACGTCGTTCTTGAAACATTTTGATATTTAAATTAAGGATAAATTATAGGAAACTCACAGAGACGAAGGAAATTTTTATAAAAATCAAAATAATTATCAATTAGAAAGACATACAGAAAAACCTAATTCACGAAAAAATATTTGTAAAAATATTACTGGGATTCGAAGTCAGGTCACCTCCTTTCCGGGGCCGGTGCTCTGACCACTAAGCTAAGGCAACCCTCTATGTTTCCGCGAATATATCGACCTTATGTGTAGTTTTTATTTTTATTATTTTTTTTTATATATGAGCAAAGTGGATGGAAGTCTCTTGTACGACGCTCAGGGCTTAAAATCTTTATGAGCTGGCTTAAGTGACCACTCTACACAATGCAACGTTCACCAATTCCATTGTATGAACATCCACACATTGTCAAGTTTTTGAAAGTTCTAGATATATATAGTTCGAATCAAGAACATTTCGTATATTGAACTGGCCTCTGCTGCAGACATCTGTTTTTATTTTTTCTCATTTACAAGTTAGTATACATAGATTTCGCAACTGTATACTAACTTGTAAAGGAGAAAAAATAACAACAGATGTCTCTAGCAGAGGCCAGTGCAATATATGAAATGTTCGTGATTCGAACTATATATACCTATAACTTTCAAAAACTTGATAATGTGTGGATGTTCATACGATGGAATTGGTGAACGTTACCAGTTACGAAAGCTATGTTTACTTACTTGTTAGTGAGAGAAAAAACAACAGGTATTTCTAGCAGAGACCGTAGAATATTTATTTATTTATTTATTTAATGTTTATGGAAGACCAACAGCACAAAAAAAGCATAGAAAACATTGATACAATATAGATGGCCAATTACAGGTCTCCACATTTAGAAATATGTCAGTAATGATAAATATTTATGATATACTAAGGCATATTAATTATAAAGAAAAAAGAATAAAAAATTTAAACAAACAGAAATATGTCAGTAATGATAAATATTTATGATATACTAAGGCATATTAATTATATAGAAAGAAAGAATAAAAAATTTAATCAAACAGAAATATGTCAGTAATGATAAATATTTATGATGTACTAAGGCATATTAATTATGTGGTGGCTCTTGGGCGTGTGTGTGTATGCGTCTTGACGCATACACACACATGCCCGTGTAATGACGTACCGCATACGCTGACATCGAAAACGGCAGGCCGTCGCCCTCGATACAAAGGCCGAGGCAAGAACGCTGAGGACAGCAAACAGGCAAAAAAGTAAGCTGGACCAACGACCGAGTACAAAGGCAATGTATAGCAGGGGGCACAGAGAGCGAGGAAACTCACCTTGCTGATCTAGACTAAATATCTAGACGAAACCATAACAACCCCGAGCCTTTGTTCTGGATCACTATATAATCCGGCCCTTGCAGAGTCGAGTATCTCACTCGCCCAGTGTCATTCTTACGGCGAAGCGCTTCCCGATCGAAGCCTCACTTCTCGGGAAGCTACCTGTCGAGCGGAAGCTCTCGTCATTCATCGATTCATTACTGTGTACCTATAATTATTGTACTTGTAACTTTTCTCAACATTTATACTTCAAATAAATTCTGTCAAGCCATCGCGACTTTAACATCATCAACAACAGCAGAGATCTCCGACTCTACAAACGGAGTGGTGACCCTTGAGTTCAAACCCATTCTAAACCGGAGGGCTCATCCACCTCCACATTGGTGACCTTCGACGTGAGTCGGGATTCTACATTGCACCACAAATATATTAATAATTCCTGATTTCGAACACATATACGAGTATATAGAACTTTCAAAAATTTGATAATGTGTGGATGTTCTTACGATGGAATTGGTGAACGTTGCATTACGTAGAGTGATCACTTCAGCCAGCTCATACAAGCTGTAAGCTTTGAGCGCCGTACCAGAGACTTCCGTCCACTTTTCTCACATATTAAAATTAGCTTCGTCTCTGTGAGACTTCTATAATTTATCCTTAATTATTAAATCTGGGGAAAATATTCCAGTAACTGAAAAAGATTTTGTCGTCAAGTGAAAGCTCTCTTGTCACTAATGATGATGTTTAGGTGAAATTACTTATACATTTTTTTTCAGTATTACAAATATTTAAATTTTTAATATCCGGTTATGTCGTGACCACGAGCAATCTGCTACCTCAAATATTAGAATAAACATATTTAGCGTGTGCGCGATTGGCTCGCGGGTGGTCAAATCAATCGGACTAAATGAATAGATCGATCGTGTGTTTGGATAGGAATCGAGCTCCAGTTTATACATCGGCTCCAGTGAGTCACGTGACGTTTTCACGCGATTGAAGAATGCGACTAAATTATTTAACCCACGGCAGCACACTCCACGATAGTATCATTTATTTATTTAAATAAATTATATTACAAAATATACAAAATATAAAACTGAAAAAATCACATAAGACAGAATGTCCAGGAATGCGGAAAAAGTATTAGGTTTAACACCAAAATCAATATACAGGGTTATTTGTAAAACATTAATAACCTCGCAGGACTATATTCCTGCCTTGATTATGAGTCGAAAATATTCAAGCTTTTATGACCTAATATCAATAGTTTAGGAGATATGCGACATCAAAGTTTGCATTTTTTTTTCAATATTTCTGACTTATTTTTTGGAAAACGTTGGACAATCATTAAAGTAACTTATATCGAATATGAAAAATTCATTTTCTTTAATACAAGTCAAATAAAAAAGTAAAAACCTTCGAATTCCAATTGGAATGTTTTCCAATTGGAATTTTTTCTGGGTTTTTATCATTTTATTTAACTTGTATTGAAACGAATTGATTTTTCATAATTGATATGAGTTACTGTAACGAGAATCCAACGCTTTACAAAAAATAAGTCATAAATATTGGAAAAAAAATGCAAACTTTGATGTCGCATATCTCCTTAACTATTGATATTAGGTCATAATAGCTTGAACATTTTCGACTCATAATCAAGACAGGAATATAGCCCTACGAGGTTATTAATGTTTTAAAAATAACCCTGTATATATATATATATATATATATAAAGAATCCCGTGTTTCCCTACCCGCCAAGTTTTCTCCACAACCAGCCACAACCACCCAATGGTGGTTATGGTGGTGGATAGCCCTTGGTGTCACATCAAAAATATGCGAGTTTGGTGGGGGTGGCTGAGCGTGGGTGGGAGTGGGTGACGAAAATGTGCTTTCTAGCACATTGTTTTGTTATGGGGAGGTCGTAATTGCTTCAGATTGTTTCAAAATAGGCGCGCTGACTGTGTCGGTGAGTCTAGAAGGTTCCAGAAAAACAAAGTTCTGGAAGGAGAAGGTTCTAAAAAATTTACGAAAGTTCTATAAGTTTCTAAGCTGAGTGGCGGAATATGTCGGTGTGTCTAGAAGGTTCCTGTACATTCGATAAATTTCTTGAATGTTCTGGAAGGAGAATGTTCTAGAAGGTTCGCGAAAGTTCTGTGACGACCCAAACAGTGTACTAATAATCTACGCGTGCGAAGCCGCGCGGGCTCAGCTAGTGTTTACATAAGTGACTTACAATCGTCCACGTCGTACGTGCATGGATAGTAGAAAACCAATATACTTACAGAAAGAAGCCTTGATATTTAGGGTATAGAGATCTAAAAGAGGACAGTGAAAATAGCCCAATTTAAAATTGAAAATTCTGTGAGAGACAGAAACGACCTTGAAAGGCCAGTCGAACGTCTTCGTCGTACTTAAATACTACAATAAATTTTGAGGCGCTTTCCAGCCTTAGCGAATCTCATTAAGTAATAAATTATCATAAATTTTCAACGGTATCTGTTTTAACCAAATGTAATGGAAAGAAGGCAATAAATAAGGAAACAAACTGAATAGTAAGGGAACCGCGAAGAGGAAATTTCACGGAGGTTTCAAAAATATACTGTCCGTGTGGTGATAATTTATTACGGTTTTGCTTCCTTCCTCTTATTACATTTCTCTCGGGCCATCGCATTAAGATATTGATATTATTTCGGGATCGTGGCTGTGGCAGGCAAATGAAACACTTAAAATTAATTATCGATTCATCATCAGATATTAAATAATATCAATCCAACCAACGATCAAATAATAGTGTGAGATCAGCACGATCTTAGACTATTATTTAAACTAGCTGTGCCCGCGCGGCTTCGCAAACCTTCTAGAACATTCTCTTTCCAGAACTTTCAAGAAATTTTTCGAATGCACAGGGACTTTCTAGACACACCGACACATTCCGCCACTCAGTTTAGAACCTTATAGAACTTTCGGGAATTTTCTAGAACCTTCTCCTTCGAGAAATTTCTAGAGCAGATTTTTCCGGAACCTCCTAGACTCACCGACACAGGCGGCGCGCCTATTTTGAAACAATCTGAAGCATTTGCGGCCTTCCCGTAACAAAACAATGTGCTAGAAAGCACATTTTAGTCACCCACTTCCACCCACGCACAGCCACCCCCACCAAACTCGCATATTTTCGATGTGACACCAAGGGCTATCTACCACCATAACCACCGGTGGGTGGTTGTGGAGAAAACTTGGCGGATAGGGAAACACGGGTTTCTTTTTATATACTATATATTGATATATTGATTGACTACTGAGAGGATATCTCGACTGTCCCAATCAACTTAATCTCTTTTCATGTTCCCTGCAGACGTACCCGACAAAACGTGCTCTTCCATGTTCCGAGAAATAGAGCATCCCATACACAAAATACATTTTTATATCGCGCATGCAAAGCTTTCAGTAATAATTGTATCGATATTGACCTCTTCAACATTGATCTTACTGAATTTAAAAGAATGCTTTAGATTACATGTACATGTACATTACATGACTTTGACCATTCACTCACTATACTTCTTCTAATCTTCTCTTCCTCCACCCCTATCCTGACTTCTACCTCCTCATCCTTTTTCACCCATTATTTAACTCATTTCTTGATATATTTTTTTCTTTTTCACATTCAATCACTTACCATTATTCATTCTTAACATTATTTGTTTCTTACTACAACTTTGTTCTTAACATCTGTGAATCTTTTTAATTGGTCTATGAAATGAACACTATGCTTTTACATTATACGTTTAAAAAACTGTTAAGATTCTTTAATAAATAAATAAGTTAATTAATTAATTTAATACATTCACTAGACACGAACTTAATTCTTTGATTCACGATATTTCGCACTAATCACTCATCTGTGGAATACTTTATAATCAATAGTACAGATGTCTCACAGAGACGAAATTATATTTTTTATGATAAAGTAGGCATGGAAGTCTTTGGGTATTCATAGGGCTTACGGCCTATCGTACGGCTGGCTTAAGTAACGTTCACAATTTCTTCCCATGATAGAATACCACGTCTATCAAATTTTTGGGAATTGAATATATATTTAAATTTTACAACCCGTTTCATATGTATGTTCCCATTATCCTCAGCGCGACCGGCACTAAAATACGCCTGAAATATCTAAAAAAGCTTTGGATGCCGTAAAGAGCGTTGGTTTTAAATGTTATAGTTTGGAATCGTTAAAAATATGTAAAGAATGTAAAAATTACAATAATATCATAAATAACCAACTAAACTTAATCACTAGGCCTGTGTTAAAAATATATTAAATATTAAAATATTAAAAATGGTCTATGATCTGAAATACCGGACACCAACTGAAACTGTATACCGTATAACACAACAATTAAGCATCGAAAGCATTACAAAAATCGAAACACTTAAAATCATTCACAGACTAGCAATTGGCGAAATACAAGACGAAGACATAAAATTAGACAAAATACACGAAAAACACCAACACAACACTAGAATGGCTCAAAACTATCACATAACACACGCCAAAACAAAAACAGGACAATCCTGACTAATTTGCAACGGACTAAAACTATACAACGACCTGCCACAACAGACCAAACAATTGACCACTGACAAATTCAAAACAGATGTGACAAAAATATTAAAACTCGGCCAACTATAAAAAAATAACTTTGTATCTAAATTATATTATTATATTTTCTTATATTGAATCATGTAAAAATGTTACCCATAAACCTTTTAGGTTTCCATTACCTTTTAAATAAAAAAATAAAAAAATAATAATTCCCTCTCTACCTTTAAGATCATTTCGCACATCTCTCATTTTATTATTTATTTATAGAGTCAGGTACTCTCATAAAAAAATAATATTATTAAACATAAAAATGAATTTGGCATACATGATTTTTATGAAATGAGAATATAGTAAAATTTAGAAAACAAAAAAAACTTGGAGATGAAGGTTATTGGATTTTCCAAGACTTATTAGTTTTGGAAAATTCATAAAATTAATTACAACAATGTTAATTATAAATTTTATTTAAAAAAACTAACTAAAATATTTAAAATTGGGAGGATGTTACCTACATTTCAGAAAAATATCGTCGAATGTTGAGTACTTGGTCTTTATTTGTATTTTGGTCTTGTATATAGGTACACGATCGAAATTAAGATTTAATGTGACTTAATTTGAAAAAGTATTGGAAATGTTGCTTGAAGCAGCGTTTATTTGAAATGCGATAAATGTATATTTTTTCCTCATTTGAACATGAACACGTTTAAAATTAAGCTTTTTACGTGAAATATAATATCAATTTTTGAGGCTGCTTGACTTGGTCGGGGGAAATGCGAGTGCATCTGGCAGGTGACTGACAGGCCAACTGAAATCAGAATGAAAATAATGAAAATAGCAAGGCCCCATTTGTATACTATTTCATCAAGCCATACCGGCCTCCGCAAAATTCCAATTTAAATAATAATTTCTTGCTTTTGCACTTAACAATAGCGAAGGGAAAAACTTCATTTCAAAATGAAGACTACAACACACACACGTTCACCAGTTTGAAGACTACAAAGTGTACACTACAATTGTAGTAAAAACTACTTGAAGTGAAGTAATTGTAGTACTACGAAATGAAGTGAAGTGAAGTAATTGAAGTGAAGTAATTGAAGTGAAGTAAATGAAGTGAAGTAATTGTAATAATAATGAAGTGAAGTAATGAAATGAAGTAATAGTGAAGTAAATTTTTAAATAAAGTGAAGTAATGAAATGAAGTAATACTGAAGTAATTTTTTTAATGAAATGAAGTATTTTTTTTCCCAAATAAAAATTTGGTGACCTATAAAAAAAAAAAAAAAAGGTCGCCAGCCAAATTTCTTCGTTCGATTCCAAAAAAATTTCAAACCATGGGAGGGGGGTTGTTACAGTTTCCAGAGATTTCTCCGTTTAGCTACATCAACTTCCCAAAACTTTCTTCATGGGTCCCAAAATTTTTCAAACCGTGGGGGGGGGGGCGTTGTTACAGATTCCGGAGATTTCTTCATATATCTACATCAACTTTCCAAAAATTTCACGTAAAAAATACACTATTTAAAATATGTGTTTCTCATACTTTCGATAACTTTGAAGTGTATGTACTTTGTAGTGTTCGCTTTGAAATGAAGTGTACTATTTGAAGTTTATACTTTCAATAACTTTGGTGTTTGTAGTTTGTAGTGTGCACTACACATCAAAATGTGCGAAGTGTGCACTTCAATGTAGTGTAGTACTACATTGTAGTAGTGAGTACAGAGCGGACCCATCACTACTTAACAATAGCCATATATGTATAACTACCTATGAATAGGCATGATGACGATTTTGAAATCAACATATATATATATGCAAAAATAAAGCCGTGTTTCCCTACCCGCCAAGTTTTCTCCACAACCAGTCAAAACCACCCACCGGTGGTTATGCTGGTGGATAGCCCTTGGTGTCACATCGAAAATATGCGAGTTTGGTGGGGGTGGCTGTGCGTGGGTGGGAGTGGGTGACGAGAATGTGCTTTATAGCACATTGTTTTGTTATGGGAAGGCCGAAATGCTTCAGATTGTTTCAAAATAGGCGCGCCGATTGTGTCGGTGAGTCTAGAAGATTTCAGAAAAACCTGCTCTAGAGAGTTCTGGAGGGAGAATGTCCTAGAAGGTTCGCGAAAGTTCTATGACTATCCAAACGTGTACTAAAAATCTACGCGTGCGAAGCCGCGCGGGCACAGCTAGTAATGGTATATTGTAAGTACACGTCTACTATTACTGAAAATAACATTATTTCAATAATTAACTAAGTTTTTATGCAAATAATTGCATTTACATCAACATGTTTTTAATTTCGTGCAAAAACGCCCGCAGCTGTCATTTCGTCTACGTGACGGCTCAGTTAAACATTGCATTGTGTCCATGGCAACGGTTCAAAGATACGGTGATGGGTACTGGGGCGTGACGTCATTCGCCCAGACCGGCGTTTCAGCTAAAATGGTGGATTGAACAATTTTGTACTTTTATTTTACTGAAAAACTTATTAATCTCAACGTATATATTAAAACTGGATCATTTTTAGAATCTTTTCAAAATATTTTCTTCTTTAAAATCGCTTATTCTTTTATTCTTCAATACTGTCATCATGCCTATTCTAAAGCTACATCAGCCATGTGTTTTTAAAGTATTATTTCTATGAAGTTGAAATATTTTCAAAAAAGTCTTGAACGTAGAATCATTAGGCGCTTGTACTCTATTTATCCACATAAACTGTATTTTATATTTTTTAAATTCTAGCAACACTTACAACTGTTAGAAATTTATCTAATTATTTAATTTTTCGCTGGCTTCTGGCTTCAGCAAGTGGTTTTCCTGAGCAACTTTTTGTGAGTAAGAGACGCTATGAAAGCCTCCTTTCTATCTCTCTTCGTTGTCGTCCTCAGGATAAATCTATTTTTCTCTATTAGTCTCGGAGACGACCTTTTTCATAACATCACATACATTATAATCATGAAATCCAGTTATTCCACGAATATATAGCCCTGTGTAGATAAAAATGACGTTGTTGAATAATGCCTCGAAATTTATTCAGCTGGAGAAATGAAAATTATCAGGCGCCCGTTTTTTAGCAGCGTACAATAAATGCGCCTTTCACTATGCAATCGTGCGAACTTGATAATAGGGTAATTTCACATCTTACAGATATCTATGAAAATATATGAAAGATTTAGAAAAATCAAAATACATATATTTATTTTTGAAAAAGAATCCCATGTTTCCCCACCCGCTAAGTTTTCTCCACAACCAGCCGCAACCATCCACCAGTGATTATGGTGGTGGATAGCCCTTGGTGTCACATCGAAAATATGCGGTTTGGTGGGGGTGGCTGTGCGTGGGTGGGAGTGGGTGACGAAAATGATCTTTCTAGCACATTGTTTTGTTATGGGAAGGCCGCAAATGCTTCAGATTGTCTCGAAATAGGCGCGCCGACTGTGTCGGTGGTCTAGAAGGTTCCGGAAAAACCTGCTCTAGAAAGTTCTGGAAGGAGAAGGTTCTAGAAAATTCCATAAATTTTTATAAGATTCTAAACTGAGTGGTGGAATGTGTCGGTGTGTCTAGAAGGTTCCTGTACATTCGATAAATTTCTTGAAAGTTCTGGAAAGAGAATGTTCTAGAAGGTTCGCGAAAGTTCTATGACGATCCAAACAGTGTACTAAAAATCTACGCGTGCGAAGCCGCGCGGGCTCAGCTAGTAAATTATATTTCGTAACTCAGTATGGATGGTGTGGGAAAAAGTTTTTATTCATAATTTTTATAATAAAAATCTTAAAAAATACGCTTCCTTCAAAACGCGATGTGATTGGTCGTGACGTTGTTTGGCAATAATTAAAGACAAACATACGTGATCTATGGTGTTTGTCACTGTAATTTGTTTCGTTTCTATGGTAATCGTACGTCTTCCTACATTCTAAATAATACATTAAAATGATTTTCACAACAAAACAAAGTGGAATAAGAAGAAAGTACTTCATTTTTCTTCTCGTCTCGCCTCATCACACGGCACCACTCCTGTCTTAAGGGAGCACTTTTAGGCACAGTTATAAATAGTTTATCGGGAGTTTTCAGGGAAGAATTTCTACATTTTTGGGTACCATACATTATTTACAATACTTTTTCCCAGACATTATGGATGAAATTATGACGTAGAGTTACTAGTTAAGTGATTAATACAAAGTTGTTTAATTAAAATTAATAATTATGTCCAACCATAAAGTTATGGGGACAATGACGCCGTCATTTGACATGTACTTTTACACACCGGGACTCACACTTGTCGCGGAAATGTCTCCCAAAAGGGTTATGATGAATAGTGCTGCGTATCTATTTATTCTAACGAGTTTATTGAAACGTAAAAGCAGAAAAAGGTGGTGAATGCGACAGTATTTACTGCAAGGTAAAAGAAGGACGGATATTCTATGCGATCTTCGATTGTCTGATGGATCATTTGTCAATTTCATTCGAATGACAACAACTGATTTTGAAAATTTATTACAAATTATTGGATGAAATTTTATAGCATATGTAACTGTAGCGCATTCGTGTTAGCTTGTCAACATACAACGTGGTACTGACGCGCGGCACGATGTCCCCGTGCGCTCGCTCGGGTAGCGTGCACATGGAAACCTTTCCGCGGCACGTAGAAATACCGCGCTAAGACGCGCGCTACGTCGCGGAAAGTGCGCGACGTTGCAGCGTCACATAGACTCTATGCCGCGCGTGATGTTGGGAGAGAATTTTCCCCTAGTGAATACGTGGCTTTTAACAACGAAAATATCACTTAGTTATTTATTCATTTACTCTTGTGGTGTAGATGTGTGTGGGTGGGTACCCTCTGACGGCATGGGTCGTCTTTATAATTTCTAGTTGAAGTCAGTTCGACGCTGAGTAAGGGATGGACAAGCACATAGTTCAACGTGGCACTTATAGTAGCTTGAGTGTGAAGTAAACTTTTATTATACACAAAACTATATGTAAATGCAGTACTTTCACAGTGTCGGTATACATTTTTTAACAGAAAAAACTTTTTCGTGGACAATAAGTCATCATCGTCATCACTCTTGCCACTACAACCCTTGGTGGGTCTAGGCCTCCTCAAAAATCTTCCTCCACTCATCTCGGTCTGGTGCCAGCTCTCTCCAGTTCCGAAGCTCCAAGGCGGAGATGTCTTTGAGGACGTTGTCGCTCCATCTTAATTTTGGCCTTCCTAAGCTCCTTCGCCCTATTGGCCTCGAGTTCGGGAGGGACTTTGGTGCTTGATGCTCGGACATTCTCTCCACATGACCCAGCCACCGAAGTCTTCCCAGTTTGATAAATTTTGTGACGTTTGGCTCCTTAAATAGAGTATAGAGCTCATTGTTGTAACATTTGCGCCAAAGTCTTTCGAAGATACGCCTCAAAATTTTCCTTTTAGTAGGTAGATTATATTTTTATCCGTGTGCCTCTTCAGAACGCCTGGAGACGATCTGCTTTTGCATTTTCTTTGCGAATTTATGACACTTTGAAAAACGCGCGATTCGAAATGACAGCCGCAGAATGGAACCGAAAAAGTTTACATTTCACCGACAAATGCTTTTAGTTTTCCCCCTCCCCTCCCCCCCCCCCTCCCCCTCGCCACCCGTGACAGGTGCGGGGCAGGGCGCCCTCTGCTCCCGTATCCGCAACAAATGGTACAAATCTGGCTCAACCGTAATAGCATGCGGCAAGCGTGAGGTGGCGCATTCTTCACAGGGCACGACCGAGGATCGCTGGCTTCTGCGGCGTACCAAATAGTTTTCGTATACTTTCAGCTATTGAAAATAATAAAATCGATAATCTTCTTTTTACTCTCTTTTTTTTTAACTCGTGGCGTCTGCTTGCTTGCTTGTCTGACGAAAAAACTTTGGATCAATTTTTAACCCTTTTCCTGTGATCAAATCGAGCTGAAACTTTGCAGGCAGACTCGTGGTGATGTCAAAAATGATCTAAAAATTTTCGTTTTAAAAAAATCAATAATTGTAGTATAATTTTGGATTTTTACAAATTTTAATGTTTTTTTCAAATTGGAATCATTCTATATGAGTAATTAGCCCGACGCGTGTATAGGCACGAAACCTGATTCAAAGTGAAAGGGAGTATTGTAAAATCATGGTTTTTACAGGTTAATTTTTTTAGTTATTTACTCAAATTAAAGCTTACAATGTACAATTATATGTTAAAACAAAGAAATATTTAAAAAATCAAAAATATCCTCTCCATGCATCTTTGAAATTTAATGTGTTTGCGTGTATAGGTAGGTATGGATTGTGCGTTGGTTTTAAGCCTTTGAACTCATTTTTTTTGGTTTTTCACTAAAAATACGTTTTGTGTCTGTGAATAAGTCTATGCCAAAGGAATTCTGGAATAGGTTGGTGATTCTGCTAATATTACATAATACAGGGTTATTTGGAAATTATTAATAGCCTCGCAGGACTATATTTCTGCCTTGAGATGAAAATGTTCAAACAGCCATGACCATTTCCGACTTATTATTTTACAAAACGTTGAACCATTATGACAATAACTTATATCAATTAAGAAAAAGTCATTTATTTCAATACAAGTTAAATAAAATGATAAAAACCCTGCAGAAAAAATAATGCAAATTTTAATGTCGTATATCTCCATAACGATTGATATTATACCATGGTTTCTTGAACATTTTCGACTCATAATCAATTCAGGAATATAATCCTGCGAGGTTATTAATGTTTTACAAATAACACTGTATAATTTTATTTAATGAATAATTAATTTAATTATTTTTATGCATATTTAACCTGTTTATTCCAAGTCTACCGTCATGTAAGACGGAAAATGAGAATTTTGCTTCGTAATAACCACTTAATTGTTAACTTATAATTTACATAGAAATATTGCCTATAGAAAAGGGTTTCATCATCTTTCTTTAATCTTTTTTTAATTCTAACCTGACCAGGGAGACCTCGAAATCATCCTTCGTTAAAAAAATTGCATAAATGGAATATAACGGTTTTGGATCTTTTTCATATATTTCTGAAGAATTGATCCTATTTTGTCTCAGCTAAGTTTATTAACTAGTCCGATCCGCCATCTTATTTAAAAATGGCGACCGTTCGAAAAATTTTAAAAAATCGTTTATCGATCCTAAAGAAAAAGTATAAATATTCCTCATTATATTAGGTATTCCAATAAAAAAATTATATTTAAAAAAAATCTAAATTCTGTAGCTACATTAATATTGCACCTAGAGACTAGAGACATAATTCCTCACAAATAAATTTACCTGTATCTACTTGATTATTCTGAATATTCTATCAAATAGGTTTACCGCGTATATGAAGATATCATCCAACCATCCAGCAATTTATTCAAAATGAGCAAAATATATATTATACAGGGTATCCCGTATCTCAACGTCAAGTCGAAATCGGGTGATAATAGTCATAATAGTCATCAGAAAAATATTTAAAAAAAACAGTCAGTTAAAACTGGGCAAAGTATTGATTTTGAATACTTGGTTTGGTCAAAAAGTGACATTTTCTTCCAAGCTGGAGCAGTTGTCTTTGAATTTTGGACAAAAGTTTACAGAAGCATTATTCAGGATTACATAATAATAATAATAATTAAGAAAAATAAAGATTTGTAGGAGCAGGAGTGAAAAGACCGTCACAGGGTGTAGATTTTTTATCGAATTTTTTTTAATGATTTTAATTGTTTAAACACATGACTTAGATTTTTTTAATATTTTTCTGGACACCCTGTATATCTAATAATTGTCTCTTGACATTTATTTGACCCTTTTGACCGCCACTCGGAGACATTTCTTCACCATCGGCCATCCGTTCTTCAAATATTTCCGACCAATCGCGTTTGATCTTTATGTTACCTACGTATTTCTTTGTTTCAAGTTCGTTGTTTAACAGCTGACCTTGCAATGAGTCAGGATTTACGCCCTTAGTAGTTCACGTGTCGGATTGGCCACGTGCGACTCGTGTCAATTCTACAAAATGGCCTCCAATATCCATGACATGTTGCCAAATCGATACACGAACAGATCCCCGCTCACCTCCTGTAACATTGCGAACGGATTGTGTATCAGAGCGTGTGATGACAACTGCCTTCAAGCGAGATGTATTGGAAAACAGGAATATTCCAGGCCTCTGCCAGGAACCAAATGGAATACATTGTGGAAGCCTCCAACGTGAACACGGCTTTACACGGATGTGATACAAATAACGTAGGTATATTATATTCAAGAATACGTCCTTATTGTGAAGTTGCAATTTGTCAGAACAAAGTTCTGTGAAATTTAAAATATATTTTTTTAATCAATTAGAAAGACATGCAGAGAAATCAAATCAACGAAAAAATATTTTGGCTGCTATCGGCATTCGAACCCAGATCACCTAGCTTTCCGGGAAGGTTAAATAACGATAAAAATAACGGTTAAATAAGATAAAAATTTAGGAATTTATATTTTATACATAAATAACTTTGGTGTGAAATTGAATAATTTAGAATCATTAGAAATTGGTAAAGCATGTAATGGTAAACAAAATATTATTATACTACTAGCCCAATTTTAAAAATTTTTCCAATAATTGCGAGTAATCAAGAACTACAGAAATAATATTTAAAAATATATATTTTTAAATAATTTAGAAAACAAAAAACAAAAGACATTATTCATTTTGATATTTTGACATATATATAACACCCTGACGATGGAAAGGTATTTCCGAAACATGTAGGTGTAATTAATCAAATAATATAAGTAGATTTATACAAATAATACAATCAATATTTTTTTAAATATCAATCTGAATCAATTAAAAAATTTATTATTTGTTTTATTTTCAATTTTGACTTGATCTGGAGGCAAGGTATTAATTACGTCTTACAGATCCACGAACTCTTCTCACATCGTTTTCCTAGCATAGAAGTTTTTTTTTTTTAAATCTTTATTTTATATTTTCCAGAATATTTATAATTTGAGGACATAAAGAACTACGACACTAAGAACAAATATATCATTATATTAAAGTTGTCCCCAAATCAATTATTTAATATGAAATTTATTGTTCCAATAATATTTATTACACAATTATATTATTCATAGTACCTCTCCATTTAAAAGCTTGCTTTTGTGCTCGGACAAGGAACTTTGAATTTCTATATATAATTCCTTACATTTAATTATTTTATATTATATTATATATCTAGGATGAAGTAGTAGAGTGAACGTCTTTGACTTTAAAGATAATGGTGTCTAGTTCAGTTCATAGAGATGTTCTTTCAATTTGCTCTTCAATTGTTCTGTATCCTGTATATCTTTTTCATTTCGATTGGAAGGTTGTTAAAAAAATTCAAGCCTGAGTATATGAAACCTTGTTGACATTTTTTTGCATTGCATTTTGGGATTTTAAAATTGTGTCTTAAACTTTAATTCGATCTATTACATGATTATATTATAAGTTCCACCCCACCCTATTATTCCATGTTGGAGTAGTGAATGGACAGTTGCATAATGTACCTTTTTTAAATTGTCTATGCTTAGAATGTTTCGAAGTCTTATGAAATGACCAAGGATAGGTAAGATGTTAGGAATGGGAAGAGATGTATGTTTTAAACAAATCTTGGATGCTAGGCAATAACTGTAATAATATCGCCAACGATGAACATTACGAATATTCAATTACAGATGTGCCAGAAAATATGAATTCCTGGCGCGATTTACAGATCAATAAGCAATATTCATTGATCATATTCCTTCCTTTAAAGGTTATGTCGGGAGTTTTATGGTTTCTTTAACGGCTCGCGAGAGGAAAAGCTATGAGAAAATTCTGCTCGAATTATAATTTCTAGTACTCGAAATTTCAATTCGATTTTATTTTATTTCTTTCTTTACGTGCTTTTTATTGTGTATTTTTACTTGTGGTCTTACGTAAATTGTTTTTTATTTACCACAGTAACGTCTAATGTTACATGTCTTCAAATAATTCCAAGTTTGACAACAAAACTGTAATTGTATAATCTTAACTCTTTTGGAAATGTTACTTCCAAAGTTTTATAAACCTTACAATCTAAAATTATTACTTTTCGATACAACTTAAAAGTAGGTACACGTATAAACAGATTGTCATGTTAATTATTTTACGTTTAAAAATTGCAACGTTTCTTGTTTGATTTTCAATTTATATTTGCTGATTATATAACAATTTATACGAGTATGTAAAATGTTTATTTTAGCAAGGGTGAATATCACAGGTCAGGCAGATATTAAAGTACATATATGCACATATAATATTAAAAATAAATAATTTTAATTTCATATATGTACATTACAAACTTTTTTACTTTTAAAGACATAAAGCATATAAAAGTAGGTCATATTTATAAAAATTACCTTAAAAGTTAATAATACTTTTAAAAAATTATTTTTATTTTGTTTTTTATTGACTTATGCTGAGATATTTTCAATTGGACAAATTTAAATGCAATATTGACGCTATTAAAAATACAATACTCATAAAATTATAATATTTGTAATTCAAATAAAAAGGTACGATTCAGAAATCAGAATATCGCCGGCCAGAATTGAGTTTTCTTTTTATTGCTGAACCAACTCGAGAGTACTTGGAAAAGTCAATATCCGAAGTATATTGCTTTTTCAAATCTAACATGGAAACAGCTCTCCAGCGAGAATAACTAAGGTTATTTGGTTTTGTGTATTGGTAGATGAATAAGTCTCTGTTTCCACAGCCTACGATAGCAGATCTAATAGTGTCTGGAATATATAAATTAAGAAAGTATTTACAATGAGCCCACCATGGTTAAATACATAAAGACACGTCGTCTCAGATGGTTGAGACATGTACAGCGAATGGAAGAAAATACCGAAAAATGTTCTCGACACACAACCACAGTGGAGAAAAAGTGTGGAAAGACCGAAGCTAAGATGAATGTATGGCGTAGAAGGGGATCTACGGGCAATCCTGTAACAACTGTAGGCAACCCTGGCCTCCTACAAGGGCGGAAAACATTGTAGGAGGCCAAACATTGATGATGATATATAAGTTTACCCTATTCTTAAGGAAAGAATTCTCGAATATACTCGAAATAATTTGTTTTAACTGTTCGTGGCAACCATAATATAATTTTTATTGTAATATAATTGATATCATAATATAATTGATATTAATGAAGAAAATGGATTTTTCCGAAACCATTTTTTTTTTAATAGGGATGTCTGCGGCTTTTTAGTTTAAAGATTTAATAGAGACGTTGGCATCAATAGTCTTATTATTTTTAGGCTATCCAAAAGTCTGTTCTATAAAAATAGGACAAAATTGCCGGTGTTCTGAAAAGTGGCTAGAACGTGACCACCAGATCACTAGGCGAGCATCATGACCACTACACCAACAAGCTACTCAGAAGTTTGATTTAAGTAAACTATTGAAATTTTATAATTTTAATATTAGCCATTCAGCGTATACAAGATTTCTATGTCAAATAAAAACAAGTGTTTAGTAGTTGTAAAATTATAAAAATCTTAAAAGGGGTAGAATCATTGCATGCAGCTTTGCCCAGATAAAAATCCTTCGAAGAAATAAGAAGCGAAATGAATGAAAAGAATGAAAAGAATGAAACTGGACTCTCGCGTCTCAGAAAGACAGTGAAGGATACTGTGAGACATTTAGTCACTTTATTCTTACTCACAACTCGCCCTGCTCTCAGTTTGCGCTCTCCCTTGTGTGAGACACTCCCTCGTATGTACGCACACGCCCTTATGTTAGTAATCCGTCTCTGAAAGCGATGATGGATGTCTCCAGTTAAACCTCTGAAGAAAGCCTTAAGGCTGGTTTACATTGTTACAATAGCTGGCGCCAGCATCACTGGATTCCAGCACTGAATCGGCACTGTATCAATGTAAACATGTTTCAATCCAGTCCAGCATCCAGTATCCAGCACTGGATCGAAATAGACGTATCGTATAAACACTACGCGCCAGTGAATGACAGTCGCCAGAACCTAATCGTACAGTAACCACGGGTTTTATTAGTCCAACAATCAACACATCGAAAATGTCGTCTAAAAAGTGGTCCGATGAGGAGCTCATTAACTTTGTGCAATTATGTAGATAGGAAAAGTGCTCATGGAATTTAAAAACATCAAATTTACGTAAAAAAAATATGCGTTCTACTGCATTGCAGAATATTTGTACTGCCTTGAATATTGAAGGGTTAACTGTAGATGACGTTAAGGCTATAATAAAATCCTTGAGATGCACTTGTTACCTAAATGCGATAAAATAAAAAAATCATCATGATATGGGCAGGAGGAATACCAAAATTGAAATGGTTCTTGGAGCTCCACGAATTCATCAAAGTTGTTGCAATAAATTTCCTTTTTTTTGTGAAACACTCATTTCTTAAGGATGCAAACGTGTAGTCTCCCCAACAAAGTAGAAATAACTACTGGACGCGTGTAAATGACGCGATCCAGTGCCAGTGCCAGTGCAGCGCCGGAATCACAAGCTACTGTATCAATGTAAACCATCCTTTAAAGCAAAGAACATGACTGCCGGTCGCTACTAATCCAGACAATGTACGGCCTGGCCCACACACCATCCCTCTCCCCGTATTATATTACAATCATCCCTCGCGTAGTTGTTGCGTATATCATACCCCCCCCTCGCCAACCCTGGAGGTCTCTCGTGGAGTCATATTTTACGCCGAAATTTAATCTGGAACGCAAAAAGGTGAGCGCGTGAAATGCGGTACATATATCTCGCTGGTAGTTAGTGCTTCTGCTCGCCTTTAATCATTTCGCTGCCTCTGTTTTGCCTTATTTATTGTCCAACTGGGCAGGTCGGTGACGTCTCGAGTACTTTGCGGGGATTTGTGCGGTCCCATTAATAAAATGTCTAGACCTACTACGTCTTCAAGTGTGAAGCGGTGGCTAGTTTATGTATTATTAATATTTTTAATATTGAAAGCATTCGCTTTGTGGTTAGACATTATAACAGAATATTAGTTAAATAAGATTACCAGATTTTAGGTCTACCGTTTTCGAGACGTACCCGTCTCTACGTCAGGACCAACACTACTATGTTCACAACACTATACACCGCAACCATAGTACTGTTAACCTTTCGCCAATATTTATCACATGCGTATTAATCTTGTCAAGGATAAGCATCCACTAACTAGCCTACAGAAGATCAGGAATCTACGAGGCAGAGAAAGTGAGAGGGGGCGGGGTCTAATGTGGGTGTTACCAGATCTTTTGTGAAGGTTTTAGTTTTATTTGAATAATTGCGTTAAGTCAAATAGTGTTAAGTGACTTTGTACGTTTTATTAATTAATAAATCCGTTATTAAATTCCAGCGTTTTCATTAATTCCCCCCGCGTGACAATATAGGTTATATAATATATATATATATATTTATATATATATATAACGTTGTCTAATACCCGAATAATATAATATACTAAAGTATTAAACACTCATACCCACCTCCAGATTTTTTTCACGAATATACGAGTATGTACGTGTTTACTAACTAATATATAACGTATTGTTGCTGTCAAATTAATGTTAACAAAGTCTGCCTTCAGATAGGTAAAGAGTGTTAACTCGCGCAGTACATCCACCGCTAAGTAATAGTTTGCCGCTAAATCCGTCTCTTCACAGTTACTGTTAAGAACTTGGTAAAACTTCTTGTATCCGAGGCATGTTTCCAGAACGCTTTATGTGAATTATATGAAAATAAAAATGCTTGTTAAATTCTACTTGTATTATTTACTTGAGGCGTTATTATATTAGTTGCTTTGTACTAATAACAAATACAAATTTACATTTCAATAAAATTAAATAAATAGCTATAAACAACATATTATATTATATTCAAGAACACATTCTTATTGTGAAGTTACATTTTTTTCAGAAAGTTCTGTGAAATTTAAAACCAAATTAATTAATAAATTAGAAAGACATGCAGAAAAATTGAATCCACGAAAAAATATTTGGCTGCTACTGGGATTCGAACCACGGATCTCTTCCTATCCGGGGCAGGCGTGTTGTCCATTTACGCTCTAGCGGTCTTTTAGATTCCCGTGAAAATTGAGAGGTTAACCTGCGATAGAGGAGGAATCTAGCTTCTGCCGCATTTAAGAGGATTACTTAGAGTCGCACCAGAAGTTAGATATACAATACCTCCCTCATCGGCTATTCAGCGCGACATGAGATTCATGTTTAGGTTCTCGTGGACTCGTTATAATGTAATGTAATGTAATAATTCAACTTTATGCAAAAAATAAGTCAGTAATATTTTTAAAAAAATGCAAACTTTGTTATTGCACACCTCCATAACTATTGATATACGGTTATGGTTGCTTGAACATTTTAGACTCACAAAATAGGTAGGAATCTACCGGCAAAGTTTCTGCTGCTAGCTCTGGTACACCCTGTATATCTTGATATATTATCCATTTATTTTTAAAATAGTACCATCGGTATGTATGTGACTTCTCAGAATATTTTGAGTTTGTTCAAATCTTTCAGAACAGTGCTGGATTTATGTCACAGAGACATTATTAATCAATTAGTGTATATTATAGATATCTCACAGAGACACCCAGTTACACCCAAAAATGACTTCTATACCTACTTTCCCATAATTAATACAGTTTCGTCTCTGTGAGATATCTATAATATACACTAATTGATTAATAATGTCTCTGTGACATAAATCCAGCACTGTTCTGAAAGATTTGAACAAACTCAAAATATTCTGAATTGTAAATACTGGTCAAAAAGGAATTTAACAAAAAATTGGAAATAATATTTCCTGGCGTATCCTAGTGTAATGCAAGTATTCGGATGAATTTCATTACACATAATAAAAGTATATTGCCTTCAAAATTCCGTAAAATCAATTGTAGATTTTCTCATTAGCGACATCTGTGGGGATTTAGGGGAATCAAAATGGCTTTGTACAGGCCGCATGCAAAAAGCGCTTACAACTCATATATGAAAGCTTCACGCAATTTGAACATATATACAACTTCCAAAAAATGAATAAGCATGGTATATTCTATCATGGGTGGAAATGGTGAATGTTACAATTGTGTAAAGTGATCACTTAAGCCTACCTAAAGACAGGTCATAAGTCCTGTTACACCCAAAAATGACTTCTATACCTACTTTCCCATAATTAATACAGTTTCGTCTCTGTGAGATATCTATAATATACACTATGTGACTTCTATTGTTAATGTTTATTATTTAGAAAAAATTTACGACAGCAACTATTTTGAAGCCAGTGAAACAAGTAATTGCACTGTTTTCTCATTTAAAAATCACAAAGTCTTTACGGTTATTGCTTGCCCAACGTGACTTGGCGTATTTTGAACTAAAACCCGCCCCGCCCGCACCCGGCGGTAACCCCTCGCCCTGTCATTCAGTTCATTCTCGTCTTTGAGCGCGAGCTGTGTCATCTTGATTGCCAATATACACTGAATTATTATGTCCAAAACATCCTAAACAGTCCGGGATGGTGCAAGAACAATTGCCAATGAAGTATTAAAGTTTTGCGAAGCTGAAAAAGCGAATAATGGACCGATATTACCGTCTGACAGTTTGACAGATAGAACGGCCGCCATTACTGCATGGTTTTAGTGCTGCCCGACCGAATTTCTGTATTTAATACGACACCGGTCACCGGACATCTGTACATTATGCATTGTGTGATAAATTTACACCCTGACAACTTCTGTTACGCGACAGCGACGCCCTCCCTCGCGCGCCTAGTTATAGTGGTACGTCTATAAGTGAGTTGACTGCATATGGGTATTTTCCGTCACGGTGTGCCGAGGGTTAAGATACGAGTGTGCATACATTTGTTATGGAAGGAGCGAGCTCCTGTCACCAGGTAGTCTGGTCTCCCACAGCGCTGGGGTACCCGCACAGCCCGCGCAAATATTTACCCTCAGGAGGAAGACGGTTACCGCTGAATTAATGAACTACCCCCAACCTCCATATGCGATACCAGTCCATATTAGTTTGTACCACCGGGTAGACTTGAGCGCGCAATTTCTTTGCGAAAACAAAGCCCCGACACATAAACTCATACGTATTGTTTATCAGATATATAACAACGTAATTCTTTAGAAACCTAAAATAAACGATTTCAAGTAAACACTAGTTTAAATTGGTAATAGCAGAAGAGGAACGAAAGTAGATTGAATGCAGTGGAGATGAGATCCCTCAGACGTATGTGTGATAAATCCATGTATGATAGAGTAAAGAATGAAGATATTAGGAATGAATGTAAAGCTGATCGTAGCATAATACAGAGAATAAAAATAGGGTCGCTCAGGTGGTTTGGGCATTTTGAGCGAATGAATGAGGAAAGAATGGTAAGAAAGATGTATGATGCAAGTGTTGACGGCGCCAGAGAGAGAGGGCGACCACGGAAGACGTGGCATGACCAGATTAACCAGATACTGGAAGATGGTCCTGTTAGAAGCCTGAACAACCGTCGAGCTTGCATGCGAAGATGTATGAATGTAGACGAAGCGAAAGTTTTATGTCAGGACAGAAGAGTATGGCGCTCTATCTTCTCTGCCTACCCCCGCGGAGAAACGGCGTGATGGTAAGTAAGTAAGTAAGTAAATTGGTAATGTTGAGTAGCATGATGTTGTAGAGGTTGTGACTTTCGCCTAGTGACCCACTGGTCGGTGGTTCGAGCACCACTCCAAAACACCAGCAATTTAGTCCAATTTTCAAGCACAAGCTTTAGCTTAATTTGAAAATAGTTATGTATATTTAAATAATTATGTATATAAAATATATATGCATAACTATTCCGTGTTCACATAATAAAATTTAAGTGAGAATTAAGAAGAGTTAATGTTATTACCCCCTTTATATTAACTCGAGACGTCTGCTTGCTTGCTTGCCGTCGAAAAAACTTTGGATCGATTTTTAACCCTATTCCCGTGATCCAATCGAGCTGAAATTTTGCAGCAGACTCGTGGCGACGATCAAGAAGATCTGTCAAATTTTCGTTAAAAAAAATTATTACTATATTGTAATTTTGGATTTTTCAAATTTTTAATGTTTTTTTCATTTAAGTCGTGTGGAGATTCCGACGCATATGGAAGACACGAAACCCGAAAATGAGAAAGGGAGTATTGTAAAAACTTAGTTTTAATTTAACTTTTTTTAGTTTAATGGCTTGTTAAAGAAAAACACATAATAATAATAGCTGATGTCCGTTAAATACAATAATAGCCCACGCAATGACGGGATGTATTTTAAATTCAAAACTTTGGTGATCTTTTACATATATTTTAAAATCGTGATTAAATAAAACGAACTATACGATTTGATTGAAAAGTTAAAACAATTCCTTCTAAAATATCGCCCGCTTAAAGTTTGGAGAAATCTCGATAGTAACAATCGTTTGTGGTAGTTTTTGCCTCTCGTGTATTACTGTATCTTTTGTCTACGTTTGAAATGATATGTCTCGCTTTAAATGAATAAATCTTGCAACACGGAATATAAGGCTAGTGGACAATCTATTTAACATGTCCCAATCCTTCAGTCACAACCAAAATATTATTACCAAAATAATACTTAAAATGATTAAGAGTTTAATGATTCAATTAGCCATGTTTTCAATCCTTTATTTCAAATTTAACTTGTGTTTTAAAAATAATAATTACTGAGTAAAAGTATAATCTATCATGATTGCCAGACTAGGAGTGAGGTATTCAACGAGCATGAAACTCGACTACGAGTCTACGAATCGAATACGACAGATACGTGGATGATTACTTAATACCCTTAACTTAAATTGTTAAAAAAATTGGCTGAAAAACATGGAAATGTCTTAAAGCGTCAACAATAAAACATAATTCATTTTGGTTCCTCTGTTTTCAAATTGATTTGTTATAACCGTTTAGTCTGTTCAAACTTCGTTCAAACAAACAATTTATAAAAATTTAAGTGTTGAAATCATAAATTTAAAGATGATAATTAATATTTTTTATGTTTATATCAACACTACCCCATTATCTATGGAGCTCGCTTTTATTCTGGTGTTCGATAAATATGGTTATATCTGTACATATCATTATCGAAAAAAACTAACCCATAAAAACCAAGTTTTTACAATACTTCCTTTCTCATTTTCGGGCTTCATGTCGGAATCTCTATACAACTTACTGAATTGTATGAAAAAACCATTGAAAATTTGAAAAATCTTAAATTACACTATGATTATTATTTTTTTTAACGAAAATTTGATGGATCTCCTTGATCAATCGCCACGAGTCTACTTACAAAGTTTCAGCTCGATCGGATCACGGGAAAAGGGTTAAAAATCGATCCAAAGTTTTTTCGTCAGACAAGCAGACGCCACGAGTTAAAAGAATGGAAGTAATAACATTTATATTACGGATATATAAAGACTATTATTACATTCCTACTTTTATTGTTCACCATCTTTGTTTGTTTTCCAAATTTATTAAAAGTATCTACTGGTAAGTAATGCCACATCTTTCTCTGTTTATATTAATTTATTTAACTACCGACTATCCTTTCATCTGATATAAATCCCAGATGCCAGAAATATGAAACACTGAAGGGTGCATGTCTACAAATTGAAATAGAGTAATGGTTTAGGTCGATATGCATCAGACGAGTGTCTGCTTTCCATACAAAGTTCAATAGACAAAGTTTAAATGGACTCGGTACTATCTCTTAGCGTCTGTGTTTGTAGAGTATATTTAATTGATGGATGTACACCCAAATATATCAGATGGCTTGAAATTGAAATGACATACGACAAAAAAAAGGTGCATCCTATGTATGTCACTTAGAAGTGAACATCTCCATCGATTTTTGTTACATTGAAAGGATTTTTGATAAAAAAGGATGGGTTGAGAAAGATACCGAAAGGAGGAGGTCTACCGCAAGTATGGAAGTATAACGGTGAATCAAATACACTAATTTCTAACGAAAGACCCTCAAAATGGCCATTAAAATACACAACGAAACACTGACTTAACTAGAACACAAAACACAGATAGATACTTTAAAAGGACTGTGGTCGGGCCATATCTATATTTGGAATATATAGCGAACGCCTTTCATTGAGAAATTAGGCAAGCCGCGTTACCTGTCTCCGCCAATGACGCGAGACCCAGCAGGGCCGGCAGTAGTACATATTGGACCGCCGCTGTGAGTACATACTCGATCGCCATCGCCGCCGTGTGACATTTTTACGCACGTTCCGCAATAACCTCAATTTGTCGTTCGATCTTAAAACCGCCTTTTCAAATCCGTTCTTCGCAGTGGATTTGTTTACATTATTGGTGAAGACGGCCACCCGCATCTACAGTCCACTCATCGCAGTTCATCAGGTCGCAGTTCAATAAATCGGAAGAACCAGGAGGTAAGTGTCTTGCATGTTTTCTCAGTTACGGGTCTTTCGCTACGTATTGGACATCTTGCTTGCCCCTTGGAAGTTTCCGTATAGTTGGACGCTCAAAGCGCACCATTTAAACCATAACCTAACCGCCTCACCAGACTGTACACCAGTAATTGAATCAAACTGAGAAATCTATTCCTTTAAATACACATATACACACCAAATAACATTATAATTATGATGTATCGAGCATATGTAAATAGTAAAGTCACGTGGTCACTCCACGAACCACTCGCACGATACACAATCATATGCCGACACGTGAAGATGCCTTTGGCCGGGTGGGTATTATCTCCCCGAACACCTACACCACTTACCTGCCAAAATAGGACACATGATACCTTTTTGAGGAACCGCAAACAAAACACATCTAAAAAGACTTCAAAGACGGCAAAATAAAGCAATAAAATAGTTTACAACTTAAACCACATGACACCAACTGAAGAAATTTACCAAACGGCAAAACACAATGACTTAGCAAATATAAAAAAACTAAAATTTTTACACAGCATTAGCTAATGGTAAAATAAATGACATGGACATCAAATTACACGAAACCCATCAATATTATACTAGAATATTTCAAAACTACCACATCAATTATACCTACTAAAACAAAAAAAGCATATTCCCCATAGACAAGATAATTAAATTTTCATAGATTTAAAAAAGAAGTGACACATACTAAGAAGTATACACAGACATTATAACAAATAACTGTAATCCGTATATCCCTTTTTCCATTACATAGACATAATAAAAAATAACTGTAATCTGTTTATCCCTTATTCCATTTTTTTTAAATACATGTTTTATTTATAATGTTTACACATGTATATAAATAAACAATTATATTTATAGATCCGTTGAGTCCCTCATGTCTTTTCTGAATAAAAATTAGAAACTTGTCAGTCACCGTAAGATTAGGAGTACATAATGAAGTCCTGAAGTTATTTAAGTATCCCGCACGCTATCGTCTAGACCACGGTCGCGGAAAGAATGGCGAAGTGGGAGATCGGCGTTCTCCGTACCCGCATACGTCGACGGAGTGTATCACCATAAACTCGATGTAAGACAATAAACACTCACTAGCAGTTAAGAAATCGGCTATCGCCGATTGCTTGCTGCTAGGCCCTGCGAGCGGCTGTATGGCCCGCTGCACGGCCTATAGTGGCCGCCGCGCGGCCTGTAATGGTCGCTACGCGGCCATCGGTATCGTCAATTGGCTATCGTCCATTGCCTACTGCTAGGCCCTGCGTGCAGTTATGGTGGCGTTTTGCGATCAATTCAAGTGATTTTCTTAAGTGGAATGAGGTCTAAACATCACTTAAATGTAATTCCTTATAATTTTTTGAAAGACTGAAAAATTAGAAACGATGTTTTATTTATATAAATAAATAGCTAGAATACGGCCGATAGTCATACATTTAACTATTGGTGGTATATATGCGTGAATTAACTGAAATTGTGGACTTCAAAAGACGCAAAAACTTAACCTAGAAATAGTAAGCTTAACCTACGCATAAGGTAGCGTATGTGGTTTAACCTCACAATTTAGGCAAAGATGTAACCTCAAACTTAATATTCACAATATTAAGATTAATCTAGGTGCATAATATGAAGATGTATTTAAACACCGTTTCGCCTATTATAATTTTTTCACCTGTCAAACGGCCGATATGTCAAAATTCAATTTCGATATGACTTGCCATGAGTAAAAATAGAATTGATTGAAGAAAAAGCGGTATTTCTTTATTTTTAATCAATAAATATAATTTTAGTTTTAATTAACGCATTTAATATTTCTACATATTAAATTATATCTAAATGTATTTTTAAAGTGATCTCTAAAACTCAAAAAAATAAATCTTTTTAATGTACTCTAAAATGTTTTTTTTAACTGGCAACAGAAATCATCCACTAACAACAACATCATCGTTTTTAGCGTAATTACTATACAGGGTTATTTGTAAAACATTAATAACCTAGCAAGGCTATATTCCTGCCTTGATTATGAGTCGAAAATGTTCAAGCTATTATGACCTAATATCAATAGTTAAGGAGATATGCGATATCAAAGTTTGCATTTTTTTGCAATATTTATGACTTATTTTTTGTAAAACGTTGGACTATCATTACAGTAACTCATATCAATTACGAAAAATTCATTCGTTTCAATACAAATTAAATAAAATGGTAAAAACCCTGAAAAAATTCTAATTGGAATGTTTTCCAATTGGAATTCGAAGGTTTTTATTTTTTTATTTGACCTGTATTAAAGCGAATGAATTTTTCATATTCGATATAAGTTACTGTAATGATAGTCCAACGTTCTACAAAAAACAGGTCAGAAATATTGAAAAAAAAAATGCAAACTTTGATGTCGCATATCTCCTAAACTATTGATATTAGGTCATAATAGTTTGAACATTTTCGACTCATAATCAAGGCAGGAATATAGCCCTGCGAGGTTATTAATGTTTTACAAATAACCCTGCATAGATTTTTGACAACAATACAAAATAAATTGTAACGTGAAAAATGATCCCTGGAAGATTTGGTTATCGCCATCTTCTGCCTGCCGTCGCCTCTGGGGGTCCCAATAAAATAAACACCCTCGTGTTATGACGTCACGGGCAGTGCATTAGTAGTGTTATTATATTCCGCGTGTTATGAACTCTGTCCCGAAAAGCCGTTCCATTATTGCTCAACAGATAATTCACTTTCCTTGTACAATCTCTAGGTAAAATAATACGTAGAGGGAAACTTAGTTTTATTAACGCTCGACATGTATTGGGGAGTCCAGAAGCGCTCAAATATATTTCTTTCTTTATCACAGTAAATTACTTAACCGTATTTTTTTTTTATATACAGGGAGTACCAGAGCTAGCAGCAGAAACTTGACCGGTAGATTTCATGACCTAAAATCAATAGTTATGGAGATATGCAATATCAAAGTTTGCATTTTTTCCCCAATATTTCTTACTTATTTTTTACAAAAAGTTGACCTATCATTACAGTAACTTATGTTAATTATGAAAAATTCATTCTCTTCAATACAAGTCGAATAAAATGATAAATACCTTTAAAAATTAAAAAAGTTCTTTTTTACAAGGTTTTTATCATTTTATTTAAGGTTTATTGAAGCAAATGAATTTTTCATAATCGATGTAAGTAACTGTCATAATAGTTCAAATTTTTGCAAAACATAAGTAAAAAATATTGTTAAAAAAAATGCAAATTTTGATATTGCATATCTTCATATCTATTAATTTTAGGTCATGGTTGCTTGAACATTTTAAACTCATAACGTTTTCAGAAATCTACCGGCCAAGTTTCTGCTGCTAGCTCTGGTACACCCTGTGTATGTTCTGAGGAGACAATTACCGAATTTTGTCCTATCCGTTCAACGGACATTAACTAAAACTACTATGAGCACTTATTTACTGCGGCTGGAAGAGCTGCAACATTAGACTGGCCAAACCAATGTCTCAGGTAACAGAATGTTAGTAAACTCAGTAAAAACCACTACCAGATTTACGATCTACCGGTTTCGAGACGTACCCGTCTCTTCGTCAGGACCAACACTACACTACTACATTCACAATACACCCCAACCATAGTCTTGTAAAACTATCCCCACTATTGTTCACATGCGTGTTAGTCTTGTCAGAGAAATTAAACTATTGATTACTATTTATTATTACTATTTCTCTGACAAGACTAACACGCATGTGAACAATAGTGGTGATAGTTTTACAATACTATGGTTGGGATGTATAGTGTTGTGAATTTAGTAGTGTAGTGTTGGTCCTGACGAAGAGACGGGTACGTCTCGAAACCGGTAGGCCGTAAATCTGGTAGTGGTTTTAACTAAGTTTACTAACATTCTGTTATTATGTCTAACCACAAAGTTAATGCTTTAAATATTAATAATAATGTCTCAGGTTTTTATCCACGGAGGGACAGTTATTATATTAAGATAAATTACCTTGAAAACAGGGTGGGTGTGGACTGGTTAACTCATACGGAAGCAGCACAAAACAGGGGAATAAGGAAACACCTTGTCGAGTCTTTGGTTTCCCAATTACACTCATAATTTTTTATTTATTTATTTATTATAAATACTTTTACAGTACAAGAAAATTAAAATATTTTTTATATAACTGTTTGAAGAATATTTTTTCTTCTCTATGAAGGCTTGAACTCTGTGGTGACATTATTATGAAAATAAAACATTTGTTTTCACCACTTTATTAGATTAAACAATCTGCATGTTTCGAGACCAATGTTCTCTCCTTCAGGATTATTGGTGTACTAAAAATTGAAAAAGTAAATATTCCACAAATAAATAATCTAGAAATACTTGAAATTAGGAAAAATGTTAATATTAATTCAAATTCAATAAATACACACACAAAATTTTTGCATTACCCAATATTGAATATTTCCTACTTAACATTCCGTCCTCTCCAGATGACCCATAATAATTAACACCTCTGACCCCCCCCCTCCCCTCACCTATCCCTTTACCGTTACATTTGCATGGTTTACTTTTTCAACTGTTAGTACACCAATAATCCTGAAGCAGAGAACATTGTTCTCGAAACATGTAGATTGTTTAATCTAATAAAGTGGTGAAAACAAAGTGATTTGTGTTTTATTTTATTTTTTATATACCTAACATAAAACACGTTTTACAGTAAATAATTAAAAATAATAATATAAATAGAACATATTTAAGATAAATGAACTATAGAAATGAACACTATATATAAACGATGGTTAGTATACAAGCAAACAGTAATAATTAGATACCTTTAAAATAAATATAATCAAACCAATATACCAGATAAATAAGATAAGAAAATAAAATAAACCAAAAATTGAATATAAAAGATATAAAATCAAAACATATTTAAAAGGGAATTGAGCAATAATTAGGATACTTTAAAATAATTAAATATAATAATGGGTATATTTCTATTTACAACGAGGGTACGTGTTATTAATTGTATAAATGTGAATATTGTCTGTGTGTTTCCGATAATTACCTGAGATAGCAGCGAAACAGTTTATTTCATTTTCTAGTACCGAATCCACTCACCAATGGTATACGTACTGCGAGAGAAATTTCATTGTTGAACGTTTTTTGCCATAGTTGAGGTGTATTTCTATTCTTTGATTAACATAACAAGCATGCAGTGTTTTTATTTGAACAATACTCGTAGTTGAAGAAAGGGTTACAATACATATGCTAATGTTAGTTCTCTCGTATGTTAGCTCGCCCTCGACCAGCTTGTATACGAATAACTATGCCATAAAACAACCATGTTGATATTATACCCGCAACCTGAGATAATATGCCAACGTTAAGTAAGCCTTCGCTCTCGTGAAAAACAAAGTGAATGAATGAAAGAGAAGTTATTGTCAATTTAAATATCATATACATAAAAATTGAGAATAATTTTTTAGACTGAATAAAAATATATTTTTCGTTCAAATATACAACTAATGTTCTGTTCCGTTCTCGGCGGAACCTGCAACCGCTAGAGAACGCGTCCCCGGGTGGCGGATAGGGGAAGGCTCGCCCGATATGGAGGGTAGGAGGGAAATTAAATACATTTCGCGGACCAACAGGTACCGAGTCTGACCCAGAATGGGCGGTTACATACAGCGTCTGTTCCCCAGGTCAGGGGCGGCTGAACTTGATCCTGGTAATGGGAAGCAGCATTATCAGTACTGGCCGAAGATTATGATGGACTCGAGTGCAGGTAATACCAAGCGGAGTTGAATTATCAGCGGTCCGCCTGGGGCACTGTATTGTGGAAGACAACGGACAAGACAACCACCGCAATAAGATCTCTTAGTACAATCATTAGGGCTGAATCGCCAGAACGATCTCCGACCTCCGATAGAAGATGACACCATAAAAAAGAATGTTAAGTACCAAATAATACTTTGAACAATATATGTTTCCCTGTGTTGTCCTACCTTTATCCTATCCGCTTCCCCTCACCTGGAGACCGTCGGTAAAACAGTTCTCTACTTGGTTGAGCAAGACGCGACAGAGCGGGCTGTGTAAAATTTTGTCGCCGCTGAAAAGAGCTTTTCGAAATCCGAGTGAAAGTCCATGTGCTTTGAACAAAGGAACAACAACTAATTACAGTCCACAAGAAGCAGGAAGCGACGGAAACTGGGAGAACCACGGAATCCGGTGAGAAATTCCTTTTTCTTCCCATTTATTGCATCGCAAGGCTGCGTTCGCATCAAAGAATAAGAGCCAATACTCCTTGGTTTCAAGGTCCGTTAAGAGCCTGATGTACACTTCACTTTTTGCCTGTCCCGGTATTTCCTTGCATTGTCACTCCATCTTAATCTGCTACAATAGCGGATTGAATTGAATTGAATTGGATTGAATGACCCCGGGTCGGCTGTGAGGGCGATCCGAGACCGAGACTTGTGAAGATGCTTGATGAGATCAGTCTCATATAGTTGAGGCCACTATGTGTGAATACTGACATGAAGTAAATAGACAAGAAGTCTCGGGAAAGAAACTTAATATTTTTGAAGAGATCCCAAAAATGTACGACTGGCGACAAAAATAGAAACGCAAAGAGTAACAGACATTCGCAACAATTAACATTTAATAGATTTTTATCAAAATTATAATTTATTTAGTGTAGTAAAAAGGTATTGTGCAATACTGGTTACAAATGTATTTGTGCGGCATATCACGATTATTCACTCATCTGTTGCAATCATTTTTAATTATTTTTATGGACATATTAAGGTAACATTATTTATATTAATAAAAAGAATATGCTTTGTGTAAAACTAATATTTCTTAATTAATCAACATTTTTCGGGTACCAACATCGGGCATAATGGTACCTTCATCAAGATACGTTTGCTAAAAATTAAATTTGGACGTATAAACATTAACAAAAATAACAATAAAATGTATTAGAGTCGAATAACTAATTAGAAACTAATGTTCTAAAGGCGATTTTTTGCTTATTTATAATATTTCATTAGATATCAACACTTCTTCAAATTTCTAATTTTACGGATAAATAACATAATGATATTATATTGTTTTATTTTGATTAATTATTTATTCTAATGTTAGTTCATTTTGAACAGCATTTTTATAAGGCATGTTGTTTTATAAAATATTTTACGGCATTTCTATATGCAATTTGTTTTTATTGTAAAAATAGTAATGTATTTTTATTGTAAAAATAGTAATGTAAAAAAATAATAATAATAATAATAATAATAATAATAAAGTTAAAAAAAAATTTTTTAAAAAAAGTAAATAAAAAAAAAATGTAAAAAAAAAAATAATAAAAAAATAATAAAAAAAAATAAAAAATAAAAATAAAAAATAAAAAATAAAAAAAATAAAAACTTACTTCGGTATAATGAATATTTCGATTACAAATATTCGCTACGGACTCCTAATTTGCATAAAGTAAAACCTCAGCTAATTGAAGTTGCTACATAGATTTCCGCTGGTAAAAATAAATGTCAGTGGAAAAAGATGCACAGAATAAATTAGGTGCATATTAAGTGAGCCGTCGCAGCGACTGGCATTTCTAAATTATGGCCGAGCAGCGCATGAGCGTAATCCGAGTTTCTCGTATTTTCCGACGAAAATTAAAATAGGGTGATTCTAATAGATGGTACCTACCTACCATGGATAATACTTTTTGCTTGAACCACTGTAATTTTTTAATTTTTTTTTAATTTCTTAAGTTAATATGACATACTTGTGTATTAATTAGTATTTTACGTTCTGCAGTCTATTCTTTACGTTATTATAATCCATAATTAAAAATTAACAAAAATTTTGAATGCCCTATGACTAGAAACAGTGAATCAAAGAATAAAGTATAATGTATTGGTGCAAATATTTGAAATTAAACACGGATTAGTACCCAAATATTTTGATGACAGGATGAAGCTGAATAGGAATCAATGTATATTATAGATGTCTCACAGAGACGAAACTGTATTTTTATGGGAAAGTAGGTATAGAAGTCTTTGGGTGTACATAGGGCTTACTACCTATCGGTACGGCTAGCTTAAGTAATCACTTAACACAATGTAACGTTCGCCATTTCCGCCCATGATAGAATATATTATATACTATAGATATCTCATTAGCGACATATGTGGTCATTTTAGGGGAATGAAAAAGCTTTGGTGCAGGCCGCGTGGAGGATGGTTACAACTCATATGTGAAAAGTGGCGCATAATTTAAATATATATATACATCTTCCAAAAATTAGTAAACATGGTATATTCTATCATGGGTGGAAATGGCGAAAGTTACATTGTGTAAAGAGATCACTTAAGCCAGCCGTACGATTGGTCGTAAGCCCTATATATAACCCAAAAGACTTATACACCTACTTTCCCATAAAAATACAGTTTCGTCTCTGTGAGACATCTATAATATATTAATTGATTAATGATGTCCCTGTGACAAAAATCCAGTACAGTTCTGAAAAAATTGAACATACTCAAAATATACTGAACAGGGATTTTCATTCTTACAATACAAGAGGAAGCGAAAACATAAGACTTCCGAAGAAAAACAAAAACACCTCACAAAATTGTATTATATTATGTACAAAGGTTTAAAAATCTGTTATGTCTGAACATGTTATTGTAAAAACTTTTAAATGATTAGATTGAATGTTGAATTAATTATTAATTAAATGAATTGAATTACAAAACATGTTATTGTAAAAACTTTTAAATGACTAAATTGAATGTTGAATTAATTATTAATTAAATGAATTGAATTACAAAACATGTTATTGTAAAAACTTTTAAATGACTTGATTGAATGCAATATGTTTGAGTGAGTGAGTATTAGCCCACACAACATTATGTGTGGGACTACATAATTAATTTAAATAAATTAATAATAACTCATTAGTAGTATTTTGGTTTATAAAATTCCATTAATGTCACAATGTAAAGTTAAAAAGATTGTTACAATAATTAATGAATTTTCCTTTGATTTATTACAATTTGTACCGTCGGTTGTCGGTTATCAGGGACCTGTCGGCGCCCGTCAGCACCACGTAAAGTAATAATACGTCCTTCAAATAATGTCGCTTTTTAAAATAATACCGCAATTTTCCGAAAAGAATTTTTTGTCGAGCCGACAGGACGCTGAGTTGGATATCCTTTGGTCGCATTTCCCGGAGATGGAGTTCTGCGGGTTCAGAATGAAAAGTGTCGACGTTTTTAGTATTTTTAAAATTTATTAAGTTTAAAAAATAACCCATAAAAACCAAGTTTTTATTATACTCACTTTCTTATCAGGTTTTGTGTAAACAGCACGCGTCGGAATCATTATTCAGTTGTATGAAACAAACCATTAAAAATTAAAACAATCCAAAATTATACTAAAATTATTATTTTTTAACGAAAATTTGTTAGATCACTTTGATCGTCGTCACGAGTCTGTCTGCAAAGTTTCAGCTCGATTGGATCACGGGAAAAAGGTTAAAATCGATCCAAAGTTTTAGCGTCAAGCAAGCAGACGCTACGAGTTAAAAGAAAGGAAGTAAAAATACTTTTTGAATTTAAATATAATATTTTGCGCAGAATAAGTACGTCTCTAACTAACTTCATATCAATTAAGCTTGATCTGAAAAATTAATTTTGTTTCTAAGATATTCTTCTTACATCGACGTTGTACTGCAAAAGTCTCAAAATTTAAACTAAAATTGAGATACATAGAATGATTTGGCAGTTATTTTGTGATGCAATATCTTAATTCTAGTCTAGACTGGTAGACTCATGCAGAAGCAGCGCAAGACAGGGGAACATTAGAGACATTAGAACATTGGAAACACTTGATCGACCCTACTAGGACAAGGGGATGAAGAAGATGATGATGATGAAAATTTTAATTTAAAATATTATTTTATTTAAGCACATTGTTCCGGTCACACAATATTTATTTATTCATTTCATTAAATATATATTGGTTTTTAATTTAAAAAATAGAGGTGGTAACACGGAGTACCTACATGTCGCTTCTATATTCTTATTATTTTAAAAATAAGCTAAATGCTTGTGCTAGATAAATAGGACGATCTTTCTGGTGTTCTGGAGTGGGGCTCGAACCACCGACCACTGGATTACTAAGCTAGAGTTATTACCACTAAAACAACAAGTTTCTATATTATTGTTACTATTACTATAGTTTCGAGAGGAGCAGTCTCTCTCTTTATTGGGTAGAGTTAACAAGCATATCTGAGTTATCTGTTAAATTATTGCTATAATAGTAATTAATATCTCAAATATAGTAATAAAATTATATTAAATAAATTTTTACTATTATTATAAAGTGATCAAGTTTATTTATTAACTTTAAACTATTTATTATAAACATTTGGCCTGGCGGCTTGGAGACGTGCTGCAAGTGCCTGTGTACTACGACGTATCTTGTATAAGGGTATCGGCGACCGAGCGGTGGGTACAAAAAAGGACTACTAGGACAAAAAAGTCATGGAAGATAAGATATCACCAAGTCTCACAGTTTTTCAAAAATACTTTTCTAAGACTTGGACAATTATACTACGAAGTCTTTTTAAAATTATTTCGCGCGTACGAATTTGAATGAAGAATATTGTGTTTTTACAGTACGTACATAATATATATTTACATTCTTTAAGCGGCTTGGTTATTTCTGCCTCTTTGTGAGGATTTGCGGGCGAAAATGTTACAACGACGAAAGTACTCAACTCGAATGAAAATAATGATCGTGCCCGGAGAAGAATCTTAAGTGAAAGCCTTCAACGTTATCTTCATATAAAATACAAATTCTGCAAATAAACTTGGTTTTAATCAAAGTTATTTAAATACTTAGACTCGTCGCGACTGCTCCCGTGGTATTTTTGGTGCATTTTTACGGTTGGCTGCTGAATGATAAAGGCAATTATTGGAGCCATGCCGTGTAAATAGGCACAGCTCCAGGGAGATAAATCGTCTGTGCAAATAACAATCGATAACGATGTTAAAAAAAAAACAAGTCAATCAGGATAAATGTCAGACCTGTAAGGTTTAGGGTGTCTTTATTGAATTTAAATATAATATAATATAATGAACACTTTAAATATAATATAAAATATGTAGACTTTTATTACACAGACTTCGCTAGATCCTTCATAGGACTTTGACAGTTGACAATACTCTTTTTCTCCATGTCTCTATGGATTGTGTAGGGATGTGTCCAACCAATCAGTTAGTGATGTGACAAGACCCAAAACCACCCAAGAATAACATCTTCTGACTCACCAGATGGCTGGATCCTGGATCTCTTCCTCCTTTTTTTCTTAAAATTCGATAGTCATGTCTTGCACTTGTAAGTAGGTATGTAACGGCGCTTTATATATTATATTATATACCGCGTGCTGGCGCGAGTGAACCAAAACAATGCGGCGCGATATATAGAGTATATATTCCAATATAAATCACAGTGTGATGGCGAGGTTATAATTTGTACAAAAAAGGGAATGAGATGCGTACAACAAAAAACGTCACTGCTCACGCTTCAAGGTCAAAATGCGAGTGCCCTGTCATACCAATGCGACATCTGTCGTCGCATCCCAAGCCATCTAGCCAGGGGAGAGTCAGTCCGATGGTCTCCGGCCGAACAAACATCACGATTGACATGACGGCAAAAATGTTACAATTATTATTTGCACAAACAGCTGTTGTTAGTTACCAACATGGACCAGGTCGGTCTATGTCGATCTGATCTTCTCACCGTTCAAGGTAAAATTGCGAGCAGAAGAGGTCCTGGAAAGCGAAGCTGAAAAATCTTAGGAATGTTTCGGAATTGCGACATGTTGCCAAAAAAAATGAGAAGAAAATTTATCAGAAAGAAAATGAGAAGGATAAAAAGAAATAAACTAAGATTTCGATAAAGACGATGACTTAATTTCGCGAATTTGATCTGTTAGTAATGGGCTTAAGTATGACATGATTAACACCACATTTCTAGGCTATCTTTATTCCTACTAGATAACAATCAGATTTCTGGGCTATTTTGCCTTTCCAGCTCACCCTGCATCAGCCCTGACGATGAACCATGCAATGGGATCCAAAAGGTCGTAGTTACACTACAGAATATTCCAGAAAACTCCAACAGTTAGTTTATTGTTTCAGAGGTAAGTTTATAGAACTCCATAATAACACAAATGGAAATAAAAATACAAATACTTGTTTTTTTTAAGTTCAAACTTTTTAATTTTCCGAGACGCGTTTCACTGTATGAGGGCATTTTAAATCTCGAGCTTAATTAAAAAACTTACTTACTAACCATCACGCCGTTTCCCCGTGGGGGTAGGCAGAGAGGATAGAGCGCCACACTCTTCTGTCCTGACATACAACTTTCGCCTCATTCACATTCATACATCTTCGTATGCAAGCTCGCCGGCTGTTGAGGCTTCTGATGGGACCATTTTCCAGTTTCTGGTTAATCTGGTCATGCCATGTCTTCCGCGCTCTCCCTCTTTTTTTGCAAAACTTGCATTTTATATCTTTCTTACCATTCTTTCCTCATTTATTCGCTCAACATGCCCAAATCATCTGAGCGAACCTTTTTTAATTTTATTCATTATAATAAGATCACCTTTGCATTCATTCCTAATATCTTCCTTCTTCATAAATGGATTTACCACACATACGCCATAAAAAACAAGTATTTTTAGTTCCATATGTCTAACCATAAGATTCTGAACAGCCGAGAAACTTGAGAACATTTCTAAAAATTGAAAAACTTCAGTGTTAGTGGTATTAATTTATTGTACATTCAAGTAAACATAACAATTTCGATGTTATTGTAACAAAGCCAGACAAAAACAAAGAAAATGAAAAACTAAAGGTAAGCTAATTCGCTTGACGTCACGCGGGCCTTTACGGATTAAACTTGGTGATTAAAGTTAGTAATGACTTGTTCAAACGAGCGAGCAATTAATATTTTCAATCGCAGAAACAAATTGGATTTTCAATCTTTAATTAGCGAGTTACACGGCGACGCCCGTGGAATCTGAAATGTCTGATAGTGCGGCCCTCGGAGTCCTTGTTCCCTAGGAAACTCATTAATATCGAATTAAAATCTCGCGAGGAAAAGCTCCCCGATAACACCCCAGTCAAGATAGAGACCTACGTCAGCTAGGTCCAAATTTTCCACCCAATTAAATTTTTAAAGTCCATGTAATTATTTCGTTTCCAACTGAAAACAGTGCCGTTTGTACTTATTCGTTTTATGCGAGGAGATCTCAAATGAAGTTAAATTGTTGGTCATTGTTTCATTGTACGTAGATTGGATTGAGGTGTGATAATTTATATTTTCAATATATGTGTAGCGGTTACACGAGTAAGGAGGTACCGAGTACATCAGCACCTAAACACGAAAAGCCGTGGCTCTCGGTACAACGGTCGAAATCAGAACGCTGAATTCGGAAAAGAACGAAAATGGAAGCGAGGGCAACGAACGAGGACAAAGGCGAGAATTGCTAGAGGGCATGAAGAGTGGATAAACTCACATTGCTGACCAGACTAAATATTACCCACACGAGCGGCCGAGTAAGACGAAGTCATGATACACCGAGTCCTTGTTCCGCTATACGAGCCGTTCACTTCTTCAGTGAACGGCTCGTATAGCGGAAGCCCTCGCCGTCATACCTTTGAACGTCACGCTTTCACTTGTAACCTTTGTACCTACTGTTTTCTTTATAACTTTTACTTTTGCAATTCAATAAATTCTGTAAAACCATCCTGACTTTACATCATCAACTCCGCATCAACTCATCCTAAACCGGAGGGCTCATCCACCTCCACATATGTTTATGTATAATAACTTTTTTGTAAATAACTTTTTAAAAATGAACCGTAACGCTAAAAGCACTATTTTCCAGATTCAAATAAATACATAATTATTTTAAAACAAAATAGCGTTAATTAAGTACATTCGCCTAAGACAACTGTTGGGTATAGGTCTTTTCATATCAGCTTATAATTGAGTTAGTGTGGGTATAGTGCGTAATAAGCGCATTGTTTCAATGTGTTCAAGTTTACGCATACAAGAGGGGCGTATCCGTAAAGTTAACACAACGAAACAATGCGCGTACAAAGCACTATACCCAAACTAACTCAATTGCAAGCTTATATGAAAAGACCTATAGTATAACGCTGTGCTTGCCTATTATACTCGTATAAAAATTGAGGAATTTTGGTTTAATCAATTTATACAAAAATGAAAACTTTAAAATAAATATTGTCTCAATGTCTTTCTGTGTATTACGCGTAAATAAATTTGAAAGGAAATTGACACACTGTATTAGTGTGAGGTGTCAAATTCCTTAAAAATATATGAATAACGTGAAATGATTTCTGACAATAGTTACACCATAGAAAGTTTACGTCCGTGGTAGAATAGGTTATAAATAAAAGGTAATTCAAACCCAAGTTTATTAAAAAATATTGCAATTACTTTGCTGCAAATCTATAATAAAAATATAAGATTAATCAGCTCAGAGAAAATATTCTCTCCAATTTACGTCAAGTTGTATACTTGACTTAAATATGAAGAGAATATTTCCCAATACACCAAAGATAAATCCATGTAAAATGACATGTCCTAAATTTATAATTTAGAATAAGTCAAAAATAAATTTTGTATAACCTTTCAAAAAGTAAATTATCGATTCCCATTAAACCAACCATTGATTACTCCATTTAACTTTAATTGATAGTAACTTGCTATTAATATCAGAAACATGTCTTTATTACTTGGTCGATAATTTAGCTAACTTGTATAAATGTAGTTAGGTACTTGGTATCCATTTCAGTATTTTTCTCCTGTAGCTTCTTCAGGATCTATGGTCAATATTTCCTCATGTCTTATACCTTACTAATACTTTCCAAGACCTGTGGTCTCCGGCAAGATTGACCGCTCCATGTGCCCATGATCCTATTACTTCTTTCACTTTTTCGAAGATCTTAAATTTCCTGGTAGATTTCTAACCATAACTAGTTTCTCCAGACTTCAATTGAAAACTATTTTAAGAAAGCAATTGCAAAAACTTTGCTTTTATCAGAAAGATTAAAAAAACTAATGTTCTCATTTTTAAATATTGAATAAATCCACTATTTCTTCATACACACGCGATGGCGATTTCAATGAATCTTTCTCTTCAACCCATTTATGTAAACTCTTAACCCAGTGGGAATGACACTGGCTTCTCATACAGAGGGTTCAGATTTCGATTCCCGGTGAGGACATAATTAATTCATGTAATTTACTCAAATCTGGGTGTTTTGTATTGTGTTAAGCTTCTGTTATTGGGCCTCTTGGCCCATTGAAGCGTAAAATTAAAAAAATAATAAAGTAGGTCTTTCCAAAAACGTCTTTGCTTTCTTCCAAAGACTTAGAATTTATCCATCGAATCTGTCAAGGCTATTCTCTCGATAGTTTTCAGATATTACGTTAAGTCCGATTTTCTAGACTATATATTATATTACTGGTATTCCTTTACCTGGTTTTCTATTCCTGCTACGGTACGTAAAAGATCTCTGTATTTTTTATTTATTTTCAGTTGATGCTAGAATATTTGAGAAAGTAAGCCGAATTGTTATGACCTTTATTGAATATATAATGATATCGTCAACCATGAACAACTTTACGTATTTCTGTTTGATGAAACTCCTGAATCAGTAATAGCAAGATGAAATCAGTCGTTGCGAGACATGTACAAATGCGTAGGTACGACTGTGAAGTACCTTGTAAGAAACGAAAGCACAAAAGCACAATTTTAAACTGTGGTAGACAGGAGGTAGAAGAAGACAGGTAGAGGCAAGCGTGTATACAGTACGAAACCATTTAATACTAAACGCAGCTAAATATAAATAATTCCGAAGGAGGGTCTTGAAGCCCGAGAAACCCGCTGACCAGCGAATTAATAATTGACCACAGAATAAATCAATGCTTCACGTACCTGACACTGTTTGCGCCGAGCAGTGAACAGCTGTCGAGCTTCGTGGTAATCGTGGCGGTCAAAACAAATCGATAAGACCGCTCCTAGAACCGGGGCCGACTGACCCGCTGCACGAGCTCGATCGAGACCTGTTCGACAGCGAGGTATTAATAGCTCCACCGCCCACGTGGTGTCTGACCACGCTCTGTCCAGATGTCGCGTCATGTTGGCGCTCCAGGTCACCTCGAAGGGAGAATCCCGGAGTTATGATCGTCTTTCAAACGTTTAAGGGGGAGTACCTACCTAGACATTTTGAAAAAATGGATTTTCAAATTTTTGCATTTTCATAAAGCTCAAGGTTTTGAGAAAATCTGGTGAAAATTTTAAGCAAAAATTCAAAAAAATAAAGTTGTAGCTGATAATAGTGGCGGCTGCCAGTCGGGCTCTTTCATAATAGGAACATCATAGAAACGTTAGACCTATTTCTATGATGTTTATGAAGAGTTTCGATGATATGGGAATTCTAAGCAAGGTGGAAGACTTATACTATGGACCTGGAATCTGCGATTATATATAAATTTAAAAAAAATTCGATTTATTCATTGTCCAGTTTTAAAACGCGGTTTACTCGAAACCACGTATTGAAAATAGGTAATAAAAATATCTCGGCAACCACTGAACCGATCAACTTGAAATTTCTAGTGGTTATTCTATACATAACTATTTAGTATTTTTCATAGGATTTTTTTAAGTAACTTAGTTTTTTTTATCGGTATAACAAACCCGAATTTTTCCTAAAAACGCTATTTTAAATTCAATTGCCCGCCATTTTGTCAAAAATCTATATTTTCGAAAACCTCTAAAGTCAAAGACTAATAATAGTGTCACTTTTGATAATATTCTTGTTTTTTATTTTATTTTGATGATTACGGATGAAATGGGAGTGGTCATCGCGGAGGATCTTTTTTCGGCAGTCGACAGAACCCAAGAATTTTCCGTGTTGTTGGATATCTTTTAATAATTTTTTTTTAAATATTCTTAAAAGTATGTACTTTAATGCAAAAATGATATCAAAATCATTATTCATACGGGTTTTCTTTAAAAAATTCACAAAAATTGCCTTTTTTCGCGCTTCGTAGGTAGCTATTCCCCTTTAAATGACCGTTTTGAATTATTCTGGCTAATTTTAAACAACCTTCGACGCTAAATTACTGGCTTCGTTGCCTATCCTATCAATGTTTCAAAATAAACAAATGTCTAGTTACTAGTAGCAAAATCTTCAGAGGAGTCTCCTTCAATCTATCTTGTATCCTTCAAGTATCTTGCAGATACCTTATCATCGTTCAAAAATTCACTCATACACAACATCCATTTTCTAAACGATGACCTGAACCTATAGATCCATCAAATCAATTATTTATTTACATATTCTAATATGATCACACTACATCAAACACTAAATATATAAAACACATAAATGTAAGAATGTTCTTAGGTTTTCACGGCCACTCAGAATCTTCAAGTTTGTGTTTACTGGGGTATTATGCCGTGTTGTTACGACCTTTCGGGCCGACGTTTCGGATCCCATTGCAGGGTCCATCATCAGGGCTGATGTGTTGTCTTGAATGTTGGTGTTGTGTTTGATTAAAAACATCTTGGTATCCTCAATGATAATGATCAGACAACAGATGAATCATACACACAACACAATACAACAAACACATCATGACTTCGGCACGGTATTGCAAGCCGATACTTAACCACAACACCAACATTCAAGACAACACATCAGCCCTGATGATGGACCCTGCAATGGGATCCGAAACGTCGGCCCGAAAGGTCGTAACAACACGGCATAATACCTCAGTAAACACAAACTTGAAGACACATAAATGTACATTTAAAATATACATAATTGCAAAAGTGTGCCGAAGACACTTGTAATTGGGATAATGGGCATTTTTAATGTTTTATTATTATATTATAATGTACCCATTATCCTGTTAGTGTCTCTAATGAATATTTTATTGCTATTATTTTTTTTTTTAAATAATTTTTTTTACACTAAAAATACCGACAGTTTTTTTACAAATGTATTTTTCTTCTACAAGAGTATTCTTCTATCATGAGTAGGAGAGGAGTATCATTGTATGTATGAGTATATAAAAAAAATCCATTTAACACGATGCTCGTCTACTCGAATCTCGATACTAGCACGCACGCACATACACGCTCGCGTAAAATAGAAAGCGAGAGAGAGAGAGAAACTTTATTCCGCATAAAATTCTTCCATCCTTCCTGTCGGCATATATTAAAAAAATATATAAAACATATTTAGAATTCGTTTTATCTTCTCTTTATGGCCGAGTCGTTTAACAGGACCAAATTCGAGTGCGCTGCTCCCGCGAGCACGACACATAAAATGGTTTAGCCGACACGTGATACGGACGCGGCGTACGAACAATAAACCTCCGTGTTTTATGCGATGTTTTGCGTAATAAAATATGGTTTTCATTCAGTCAGGGACATATCTGACCCTTTTTGAAATCATTTTTATTACCGCAGCACTCGCTAGCTTCCAGCCAGCCAGGTCCAACGTTCTGATTATGGGGATCACTCTTCGTCAGCAAGTATTGAGCTACGGGGAGATACCCAAAATATCTTGCGGGGTTTATTGTTATTTGTAATATATTATTTTTTGTGAAATAAAAAGGGTGCTATAGTTAGTCATTTTACTATGGACGTGGATTTATTATTATCTATTTGATCAAATTATCACAACATATTCTTCTTATTTAACTGGGGTCGCCACTCTTAGGCCCAAATACAGAGTTAATACTTTATGATTTAAAGTTTAAAGTACGCTTTACAAAGGTAATTTTCAGTGCAAATTACAGTTTTGAAGCATAGTTTAACCTTTCAATCATTTAAGTATTATTCGGACCTTAATGATTTTGCTCCATTTTTTTCTGTCTGTTGAATCTAAGAGCAAATTCAAATCTTAAAGATCGCGACTCACACGATGTTCAAGGTCTTCTCCTATATATGCATATTTCTTTTCTTTCTAGAAATATCAATATTGTACGTAGAAGGAAGTGAGTAGAATCGTTGTCCTAAAAAAACAGCATTATAAACTTTTCCTACATATAATTCTTATGATATTTTTGATTTGTATGTCGTATATTTGGCGCATAAACATAATTACCTATAATGCATATTGTATTCGTATATAATACAAACTTTTATTTTAATTTTAATTTTATGTAATATTCATGACACACGATAAGATTCGAACGATGAAACAAATTAGGTCCGTATGTTAATATTTAGTAGAAAATTTACATTAAAAAAAATTAATAAATTGCAGTGATACCTTAATACTTTTTATAGCTTTTTTATATATTAGGTCCTTACATATGAAATTGACGTTTCGCCGTACTGGCAAATTTGATCTCAAATATCTTCTCTTTGGTTAGGAATTTCAAATCCAAATTTATACAGCTATTTACTCATGTATTTGTGTTTTGAAAATTATAATTCATTTGTTTTTTCCTCAATTTTTTTTTTCTTTGCGTCACTCAATTTACAAAATGAAAAACTTGAAATATCGCGTTATTTACGAGTACGAGTTCCACCGTGGCACAAGTGCTGCAAAAACGGCTCGAAGGATTAATGATGTGTATGGCGACGGTGCCGCAAAAGAAAACACAGTGCGTTTTTGGTTCCAACGTTTTCGTTCTGGAAATTTCGACCTGCAGAACAAGCCCCGTGGACGGCCGGAGACCAAAGTTGATAATGAAGAATTGAAGGCTATTGTGGAAGCGGATCCATCGCAAACCACATCCGAGTTAGCTGCAGGCTGCGGTGTTAGTGATAAAACTGTTTTAATCCACTTGAAGCAAATTGGTAAGGTGAAAAAGCTTGAAAGGTGGGTACCTCACGAATTGAGTGAAGCAAATCAACAAACGCGCGTTGATTGCTGCGTTGCATTACTCAACCGGCACAATAATGAAGGGATTTTAAATCGAATCATTACCTGTGATGAAAATTGGATCCTGTACGATAATCGGAAGCGCTCATCGCAATGGCTTAACCCTGCCGAACCAGCCAAACCATGCCCCAAGCGAAAATTGACTCCAAAAAAGTTACTTGTGAGCGTTTGGTGGACTAGTGCTGGTGTCGTTCACTACAGCGTTCTTAAATATGGCCAGACGATTACGGCAGATGTCTATTGTCAGCAACTGCAAACCATGATGGAAAAGCTAGCTGCTAAACAACCGAGGCTGGTTAATCGCTCTAGGCCACTGCTGCTTCATGATAACGCTAGACCACACACTGCACAACAGACGGCTACCAAATTAGAGGAGCTTCAATTGGAATGTCTAAGACATCCACCGTACTCTCCGGATCTTGCCCCAAAGATTACCATTTTTTTCGAAATTTGGATAACTTCTTGCAAAGGAAAAAATTCAACTCCGATGGGGTAGTCCAAACCGCCTTCAAAGATTTTATTGATTCCCGTCCGAATGGTTTTTTTAGTAAAGGGATCGATGAACTACCTATGAGATGGCAAAAGTGCGTAGATAGCAATGGTACATACTTTGATTAAATAAATATATTATAATTTTAAAAAATCGGCTTTATGTTCCTCCCATACTAAACGCCAATTTCATATGTAAGGACCTAATATAAAAAAGTCAAGAAAACGTAATATCTAAAAACAGCAAAAGACTTAATTTTTGTACTGAAATTGCTTACTGCTAAATTTGTATTTCTCTCACAATTGCAAATATGTTTTATTATAAGCTTTTTTGCCATGTTGTGTCTAAAATTACAATGAAAATAATATATAACGTCACCTCTAAAAATCAAATAAGTCCATAACTCCATAAGTCCATGTAATTTTCTTCTAAACAATATTTCATAATATTTTTTTGTTTTAATATTTCTTATTTTTAACAGTGTTCTATTTTATCTGTTTCAGGTAAGTCCACTTTACTAGTACTCGTATTGTATGGCTGGAAAATCTACAGTTTTCATACTCGTATAACATCGTATGACGTCACCAAGGATAACGTTTAAGGTAAATTTTAAATACATTTCCCTAATTTCAATAATTTATAATAAAAGTATTAATATATATAGTAATTGTTATATATATATATAATTGTATACTATAATAATATAATAATTGTATACGATAAAATAAAGGATATGTATAAGAAAAATAGCATCATCGTATACATCTGATCTGAACAGATAGATTAAAGAATATCACGAATTACTCCGACATCTATTGAGGAAAAATGAAAGTGAACGTCGGGAAAAAGGCGATAAAAAATATATTTTATTATTTCAGCAGACCTGGGTGTTTAGTTCGCCGCGTAACTGAATATTTTACCACTAACGAAGGAGATTATAATAAATAATAAAATAATAATACGCAAAATAAGCAAAAAGAATGCAGATATTAGGAATGAATGTAAAGCTGATCTTAGCACAATCAATAGAATTAAAAAAAAGTCTCTCAGATGGTTTTGGCGTGTTGAGCGAATGAATGAGGAAAGAACGGTAAGAAAGATATATAACGCAAGCGTTGATGGCTCCAGAAAGAGAGGGCGACCGCGGAAGACGTGGCATGGCCAGATTAACCAGATACTGGAAGATGGTCCCGTTAGAAGCCTCAACAACTGGCGAGCTTGCATGCGAAGATGTATGAATGTGGATGAGGCGAGAATTGTGTGTCAGGACAGAAGAGTGTGGCGCTCTATCCTCTCTGCCTACCCCCACGGGGAAACGGCATGGTGGTAAGTGAGTAAGTAAGCAACCAAAAAAATTAAAATGACATCATTCAGGTAGTATGCTTATACATACATTAGTGTTCAGTATGTGTTTAGCCATTTTTACTCCCTTTATATTAACTCGTGGCGTCTGCTTGCTTGCCGTCAACAAAAACTTTGGCTCGTTTTTTGACCTTTTTCCCGTGATCCAATCGAGCTGAAACTTGGCAAGCAGACTCGTGGCGACTCAAATTTTAGTTGGAGTTCACTCTATGAGTTCACAATATTAAACAAATTTTATAAGCATTATTACATTTAAATATTATGCGATAAAATTTTCATAATGCTTTAACATTTTTTTAGAAAACACATGAATAAGCTTACTCATAACAAAAATATATATCTTGTTGTCAATTACACGAACGCGCCACTTGCCGTCAAATGAATAGCATATGTAAAGTTTTTATAATATATAGAATTAAACTTTGTTTACACCACTTTTTTTATTACTGAAAAATTCAACATGTTAAGAAGCCAATAGCTTCTACGTCAGGATAACAAAAATAAAATTTAAAAATCGAAGTATAGATAATCAAAATATTAAAAAGTTATAGATGGAAAATGAATAATATAAAGTACTTACTTAACATGAAAATAAATTTAAAAGATTACTATCTGAAAAAAGGACCTGGTTATTTATAACATTCAATTTACTGTTAACACTCTTTCTTTCAAAAATTTCCAAAATTTCGAATTTATCAAACTGTGATTCTGTATAATTTGTATGTAAAATTTGTAAACCCTTATTAATATCAAAAGAATGATCCATAGCCAAAAGATGGTTAGAAAATTCGGAATAATTATTACTATTTAAACACAGTGTTCTTTAACTCTAAATCAAAATTTCTATTTCATTGACTTCGAAACATGTTGAATTTTTTCAATAATAAAAAAGTGGTGTAAACAAAGTGTAATTCTATAAATTATAATTATAATGTCACCACAAAATAATTTTGTTGTGTTTAAAGAAGAAGTAAAGTTTTTAATTTTAAAAATATACTACTGTATTGATTAATCGAATTATATTCGATTGTTACCCACATAAAAATATTCTCAAAAATGAGTTGAAAATTTATCAATATAGTGTGACAATACGGTCCTGTTTTTGCCTAACATCTATTATATGACAAGACAATGAATATTTTCGATCGGTGCTATGGAGATTATTTGTTTTTATTGGGTCACACGGATTCTAATAATAAACATTTTTTATGCCGAAGTATGCTGCAATTGAAAACATAACACGACTCGAAATTTTTGATTATTTAATGCAGCGCTGCCCGAAGACAATGATTAGGTATTTTAATCAAGGTGCATTACTTGGATAAAACTGCATAATTAGATTGACAAGTCCAAAAAAATAATAATTATAGTATAATTTCGGGTTTTTAGAAATTTTATTGGTTTTTTCAAATTGGAATCATTAGAAAAGTTTGATTAGCAACGGCGCGGCGGCCCAATAACGTCGCGGAATATTTTCTAAATTTGAATTACTCCGTCGGTATAATCACTACGAATTTCGAAAATTTACAAAACAATTGGTTCACAGATGACAGCAAAATTGGGTTTTTTGGGAAAAAATCAAATAATAATTTATTTCTTTTAGATTTCTGCTTAGTTTAAATCTGATTCTGACTAAATTATTTGGCGCTGGAAATTCATAAGGTACGATATTGATGATAATTGAATCTATCAAAATCTTGGCATCTCAAAACATCTGACATTTTAGAAATATATTAAATTTCTGTAAGTTTAGTGTTATGTTATATGTTTTAATTCGTCTTTAATTATTATTATATATTACAAAGGAAGGGAGTAAAGTAAAAACTGGTTTTTATGGGTTACTTTTTTATTTTCTCGTCTGTCCCGCCGACACTCACCTCACTCTCGAATCTCGAGTGCGAGCAGCTGACGGCCGTCACGCAAGTGTCAGCCTGGTCCATTCGATATCGGCGGAATATTTTATTATTCCGAAGCCAGAAAAATCCTTTCCCCAGCATCCCAGACGGCCGGGACGCGCTGTGCGAGTAGTGTTTGCGAGGGGGGCCGATGTCTCGAGAGAAATTTCTGCCGAATCGGCTATCGCCGGAGCGGATATTGATTTTATTCAATTTCGATTGTTTCGGAATGTAATAAGATGGCTAAGTGGGCACTTGAGACTGAGCTCTGAGATGGAGAATAGTCCTTTGTTACGTCTTCCCGATTTTACATAATGGCCGTCACGTATACGCTTACGCCTTAATAAATGCAATAGTTCAAACTAAACGAACGAACTCCCCAATCATTTAGAGTAAGCATACCTGTTTGATGATAAGCTCGAAAACTCCTCCAAAAACATGCAAAAACCGGTCAAATTAAACGAAGAAATTTCAACTTACTTATTAAAGAGTTAAGGTTGTTATTACGGTCGTTAGACATATTTAACTGTAATTTCGGATATTTTTATACGCACCGTATGTATTACCGAGAAGCGAATCTCGACGTTTCGTTGGATACTTATTCAACGTCATCAGGAGGATGACCTTTACCCGCGGAGGTGGAGGTCGGACTGATTAAAGGTGCTGCTTTCTAGGGCGTAAATTGTATGTACTTTGTTGTGGATTGTTCTCTTCTTCTACAATAAAGGTCGCCAGTGTTCAATATGTACTAGTTATGTCGGCGGAGTAAAGGTCGTCCTCCTGATGACGTTGGATAAGTATCCAACGAAACGTCGAGATTCGCTTCTCGATAATACATACGGTGCGTATAAAATATCCGAAATTACAGTTAAATATATTCATCTTACTTACCATCACGCCGTTTCCCCGTGGGGGTAGGCAGAGAGGATAGAGCGCCACACTCTTCTGTCCTGACATACAAATCTCGCCTCAACCACATTCACACATATTCGCATGCAAGCTCGCCGGTTGTTGAGGCTTTTAACGGGATCATCTTCCAGTATCTGGTTAATCTGGTCAAGCAAGTTTTTCACGACCTGACTTGCTTCTGATTTATATTAGATGAATTAGTGTCGTATTGTATAACTGTGGTCTAACGAATATATTATCATACAAACATTAAACATTGTTGAGGCTTCTAACGGGACCATCTTCCAGTTTAATCTGGCCATGCCACGTCTTCCGCGGTTGCCCTCTATTTCTGGCGCCATCAACACTCGCATTATATATCTTTCTTACCATTCTTTCCTCATGCATTCGCTCAACATGCCCAAACCATCTGTGCGACCCTTTAGCGACCCATAATTCCAGGAAAGCTGAATTTTGCCATGAACCTCGATATAATTGTTCTAAATAAAATCTCAAAAGTTTACATCGATTCGCTTATCTTTAAAAATGCGACTTTCTGTTAATATTTAGATAAAGTTTTACGGATACACCTTTTGTTACTAAATTTTAGGTTATACATTTTTTACAAAAAAGTAAGGTATGTGGGTAATCGTTTTAAAAATACAAGTAGACTATATCAAGGTCCATACCAAAATTCAACTTTCAGGGAATTTGTCCTAGATCGGAAGTCTAATTTGACTGGAATAAAGCTTAATACTGAGTATAGCCAATCATATTATTTGTACTGCGTATGCACTCTGAATGAAATTGATAAAAAATTATTTTCACGAGTTTTATAATTATCTTTTCGGGGAAAATAATTTATTCTGGTAATGCTAGTATTCAATAGGCGATTATTGCGCCCCCTATCGAGTTTTTACATTTACAGCATAATTAAATGTCAAAATTACAATCAATTCGGGAGAAAATTAACGCGCTCGTTTGAGGCTTTGTTTCGACGTTATTAATAAATTATATACATGCAAATCATTTAACACACTTTAACATAACCACAGGGATATAAATACTTACTCCTATTAAAAGAATTTTACGTTAATAGAAATGACAGATGCCGACCCAGGCAATAAAAAGTGAAGTCGTAAAGCCTTGTACAGCAAGCAATTTGGTGACTAGGTGGTTACAATGGTAAGGGTGGTGTGCGGCAAGCAGCAGTCAAAGTTGAATCACAAAGTCATTAACAGTAAAAATATCAATAAGGCGTTTTCGAGAATTAAGAATTCATGTCAATAAGGCATATTCAAGAATTTTCTGAATAGAAGAATTTGACGGGCAATATAAAATAGGTGTACCTACCCATAAGTAATCAATTATTTTTGGTGCGGAATGTTTGCTTCAGTCAAGCTCACTAAAGTGAACGTGTATAGACGTGTTTAATACGCAATATTATAATCCGTGGTCTTTGTAACTTATGACAATTAAATTTTAAAAAAATTATTACTCTGTTGTAAAACGGTGGAAAATCAACTAACTTAGAAAATTTACGTCATTGCATGCTGTTTCATTTTCTATCGAGTGTTAATGCAACGGTTGCAACAAATAAAATGTGTGATATGTATGGAGACGTATTGAAAGTAAATAAGTGCCAACGTTGGTTTAGAAAATTTTCCGATGGTGATTTTGACTTGTCTGATAGCGGTCGAAGTGGGCGCCCGGTAGGGTTTGAGAATGACGCTTTAAAAACACCTAGAAGCATATTTTTCTTTAAAATCTACCAACAAGATGGCAAAATGTCCTAGACACGATGGAGATTAAATCGATTAAAAATAAAATTAAATGTAGTTAAATCATTTTTTTTGCCACTTAAATAATTGATTACTTATGGATACACCTAATATTATTTTGTTCTTCTAATATGTGAAATCTTATCGTGTTTCATTTTTTGTTTCGCAGTAAAAAAAATTTGAAATCGCAAAACATTTTCCGTGGACCAAAATATTTTTCATGGTATTCCTTTTCCATTGTACTAAGATTATGTAACACATCGCATTTTATAAATTGATCACCGACTCTATTCATCGCGATTGGTCACGGACCGAAGTACTGTGACGTAAAAAAAATAAAACTTGGAGCGATATGCTCCTCAACGTACAACCAGTATTTATTTATAAACGTGAATTTAATCAATCGGTTACCAAGAACTTTGGGCTATTATAGATATTTCAGCAGAATTATTTTGATAAAACTTTCTCGTTCATTTCGTGACAATACTTATTTTACTTAACGGGTTATTTATACGCTATCGATTTAGAAAGGAGGCATATACTGAACTATAAATTATTACAAAAATGTTTATCTGCGCACATCGATCACATAACTCATCCCCAGTTTGGGGCGCAGCCGTATCTTTAAATTTACGCATAAATTTTGTCAAACCTTTTGGAAATTCAATTATTTTTTCATGCTTCCATTCAGGCAACCGCGTGGTCCGTACCAACCGAAATGGCTTTTATAAATAGTTTCGTAAATGAAAGTTTACCAATCTAAGTGCTTCATCTGACGTGATCTGTTTCATTGTAAAAATGCAGAGGACCGAACGACCAACACTGTCTATTATACAATGTAAAGATACTGATAGACATGCACATTTTTGAGCATGCTCAAAACTAGCATCTCTAACAACTGTACACACTTGCTCGTTATAAGTATGCTTATTACTGGCACGCTCTTGTCATAGAATAGAGTCGCTCTTGTTCAAAATGGAAACTTTGCAAACTTAAATAGGAAATTTAAGTTCCCGAGCTTCCATCCGCACATTTTTGATTTTAGTTTTTTATAATTTTTATTGTAAGATTTGAATCATTCATGTCTTTTAATAATGTTTCATTAGCATTTTTTTTGTCTTGCTTATTATTTTTACATAGTGGTGACCGAGTATTTCACAGACATTCATGTTTTCTAAAATAAGTCACGAAAAGCAATGTTTTGTCATCTCCCCAACGCGCCATATTTGTTTCATCTGTCGCGGACTGAGAAGATCGCATTGATAATGGATACTAGCCACGAATGATATTAGCATGCTCATAAGCAAGCCTGTTCACACATGCTCAAAATATACCCCTTCCATCCACACCAGCGGTTGATTTTTGAGCGTGCTAATAATGAGCATGCTCATTACTCTCTCATATGCTCATGGCTCAAGAAGCTCAATACTGCGCATGTTCATGTGCCACTAATGAGCATGTGTATCAGTACCTTAATACTTATTTTTACAACCATCAAATTAGACATATTTGTTCTAATTTGACATCATCTACCACTTCCGCTGTGCTCTTGTGTGCCAGATTTCGACACCAACTAAATGATTTACACTTCTCACACCTTTACAATCCCCACAACCCTCACTCGCCACCCCTACATTAAACCTCGAATTTTTAGTAAATCAATTTTGTTGTTACCTTTAAGGGCCTGTTGTTTGATCAGAAGTAAGAGTAATAGTTAAAAAAACTAACCCATAAAAACCAAGTTTTTATTATACTCCCTTTCTCATTTACGAGTGGAAACTGGTTTGACACTTAACCTACGCGTTGGGCTTCGGTCGAGCGACGCTACGAAAGGGAGTAGTAAAGAAGTTCAAAAAATCCAAAATTATACTATAATCAGGTTCCGTGTCTACCAGATGCGTCGGAATCTCCATACAACTTACTGAGTTGTATGAAAAAACAATTAAAAATTTGAAAAATTTAAAATTTTACTATAATTTTTTTTTTTTGATCGTCGCCATGAGTCTGCTTGCAAAGTTTCAGCTCGATTGGATCACGGGAAAAGGGTTAAAAAACGATCCAAAGTTTTTTCGTCAACCAATCAATCAATCAGACGCCACGAGTTAAAATAAAGGGAGTAAAAAAAAGCATAGATTCTTGCATTCTCCACCAATCAAAACACCCGTTTTCGTAAAAATCTATGCTTTTTGCTTAACTCTTACTCTAACTTCTGATCAAACAACAGGCCCTAAGTCACATTCACAGACGATTTTTTAATTTTGAAAATAAAGTGTTACGATCATGATGTTACTTATATTGGTTAGGAATTCTCCTTTTTATACAAATTTTATTTCATTGTGTATCATTGTATTTTTATTATGTATCAGTGTATTTTATTTTTCGTCTATTAAATGTAGGGATAAAGGTCTGACTATATTGCTATATTCAGAATAGCACAGATTAATCTGAGGTGATAAAATAATGAACAAAGACTACCTACCTCAGAATAGATATTTCTATATACCTAGTGAGGTAGATAGTGTCTACGAGACTTGCTACATACTATCATATATTTATATGTATATGTATTTATGTTTCGCATTTAACGGGAACAACTACGCTTTAAAATGGATTCATATATATAAACTAGCTGATCGTACCCGGCGTTGCACGGGTTAAGGATTAAGTAAAAAATAAGTTTGTGAGCGAAAACAAAGGTTCCCCTGTTCTCTAAAAAACAATGTTTTCATTTAATGTTAACATAAGTTATTGTAACATAACTGTACTACTTAGATATATGGTATCATAGACTTTTTTGTAGATTTTGATGTCCTCTATAAAACTGTAGTACATTACTTTGCTTTATTGTCAATAATTTCTGCAGCGTACGCGATATAAGTTTTTTTTGGTATTTTTTTTACATGTTGGGTTACATTATCGAAGTTTTGATACGCATCCCTAACATTTTTGAAAATATTCTATAACCTATGTTCATCAGGGATAATGTAGAATTTTAAATATGAAAGAATTTTTCAAATCAGTCCAGTAGTTTCGGAGCCTATTCAATACAAACAAACAATCAAATCTTTCCTCTTTATAATATTAGTATAGATTAAGAGAAATTTGATCGTAATTATTATTAACATTATCACAATATCTTTCATAAAATTCACTTATAATTAATAATTTTATTGGCATGAATATAATAAAAATTTTCATTAAAATCAAAAACACTCACCAGTCTCCGAGTTCACGAAAACATAAGTTCCTCCACGCAGTCAAACGGAAACTTCACTTCCGGCGGAGCACTATTCAACCGCGAGGTCTTTCACAAATCTCTTTCCCGATGCACTTCGACGTTCAATTTGCATATAAAAGGGAACTCTCTCGTAGACTTTCTTTCAATAAATCAACCGGCCCGAAAATCGAGCGCTGAAAGCGGGAAGCTGCGTGACGTCACTTCCTTCAGCAGACCAGCGCGACGGTTTCTTTAGAAAGATCTTTCATCCAGCTAATCTTGACACTGATCGATAGAGCGTTCTGTTCGCGTCTCTCTATCTCCTCTTTTCTTGAGGTGCTAGTGCTGGATGGTAGGAAGCTGCCCTCTGATTGGCGGATGAAGCTCAGCGATGTCCTGCCAAACGATCGTTGAAAAATATCACTGTGGTCCAATAGATCCATTTTCTAAATTCGTCCTCACTTCACTTCATTTTTGCCAACCTTTTGTCGACCAAGAATGTTGTTCTTTTATGCCTGAAAACAATAAAAAATTTCGTTGAAGCTTTCAGTCAATTATGGAAATTTTTTCGGGAGATTTAGAAGGAAAAGGTAACAAGTCTAGGTTAAAACTATTTAACTAATTTATTTAATGAAGGAGCAGGAACACATTTTTAACAATACAACACAACAATAACTTTTTCGAATTCGCGAACCACCTTTTGGAAACAGGCCGCATGTTTAAAAAGGAAAACGGAAAAGTTGTGAGATTCTACATATAAATATAAGGAGCCTTAGATTAGATATTTTAGAAATACTAGAAATAAAAAATGCCTGAACACTAAAGCCAATATAATAAACAACCAGATAAATTCCATGAATAGCAAACCGATCAATTTTTGAACGAGGGCGTGGTTACAACTATGGCGGGGGTAATAGAGAAGTGGACGCCGAAATGGGGAATATGTCAATTAATTGACATATTCCCCATTTCGGCGTCCACTTCTCAATTACCCTCACCATAGCTGTAGCCACGCCCCCGTTCAAAAATTGATTTGTTTGCTAGAATAGGTAATGGAGTGTTAGTTTGCGTCCGTCCTGATGAAGATACAGTGTTATCAAAACCGGTAGGCGTAGAGTTTCTAGTAATGTCGTTAATACAAAGTTGTTTAATTAAAATTAATAATTAAGCCTAGTATTATTGTGATTTTTATTGGAAATTTTGTAGATATTAAATCCAGTATAGTAAAGAGATTCAAGGTTTGTATTACGGTCATTTGACATGTTCATGTCAAACGACCTGACGAACAGAACGGTGTGTAGAGATTTGATTTTCGAAGGTCAAGGACGACTATTGATGAACATTTCTTGCGCGGCCGCAGATTGCATGCTCTGCGCGGAGATGTGTTGCTTCCTTCTACGCTAGAGGTCGTTAGTAAAAGAAATAATCGGCACGTTCTTGACCTCCGCGGCGATAGAGCACTCTCCTGAAGACGCTGTGATATGACTCCAGCGAAACGTCGAGAATCGAATATCAACACATCCATACAGTTCGTAATGAATATCCGTTTGTTTCAATACCTTTATAGTTATTAGCCCTTGAACAGTGCAAAATACTTTGATTTAATTTCATTGAAGCCTTCTACATTTTTATTTGTATATACAATTTGTAAATAGTAAGTAGTAAAATTAGGTTTGATTTGGTTGGTAATCGTTGACTTGAAGGTTAAGAGTAAGATTTGATGACTCGTTCTTTATCAAGTCTTACTCTTAACCCTTCAAGTTATCAATTACTGTTATTTCAAGTTAACTCATGTTCACAACTGATATGGTAACACCAACTTTAGACCCCGCCCCCTCTCACTCTCTCTCGTTAGATCCCTGAATTGTTCAGTAGTTCAATTTCTCTGACAAGATTAACACGCATGTGAACAATAGTGGTGATAGTTTTACAATACTATGGTTGGGGTGTATAGTGTTGTGAATGTAGTAGTGTAGTGTTGGTCCTGACGAAGAGACGGGTACGTCTCGAAGCCGGTAGACCGTAAATCTGGTAGTGGTTTATTCTGTTAACCCATGTTCTTTTAGGATCTTTCAATCAATTTACATAAATTAAGTCTATTGTTAAAATAATTTCTTCGAAGCATTTTGTGGATATTTCTTAAAGAATCCAGTGCGTATTGAAATCGGTTAGTGAAGGGTATATTGAAGAAATTGGAAACGTTGACTAAATATTGGTTCAGTCGCAAAAAGCAAACATCCCTTTCAGGGCGCTCAATCGTTCGGAAAGATATATCAGGCAGGGGAGGAGTCGGGCGGGGCACCCTCGCCCGCCACCCCATGTCGGAGACGGATCCTGGAGGATATTTCAAAATGCTGGATATTTTTTAAACAGAAATGCGAATAATATCGCTCATTTGCCTCGAATGATTAAGTGGTATGTTTTCCAGTTATACAACCTTTGGAATCCGGTCACCTATGAACGTTTCTCCGAAGATTGACTTCTGTTCGATCGGGCCACTGTTTAAGGATCATCCATGTAGAAAGGAGACTAAGGTGGACGAGACACGTGTGCATGGGCAATCATAGACTTCCGAAGCGAGTCTTATATCGGAAGATAGTGGGCAGGCAAAAGGCCAAGGAATAGGTATAAAGACTGTCTCCGAGAATCGCTGAGCCTATGTGGAGCACCCGAGGACTGGAAACAGCTGGTACAAGATCGTGACCTAAAGAATAAGGTTCCAAATTTTGAGTCCGATCGGTCAAACGGTACAGATTTGCATCGAAAATATATCTGGGGGAGGAAAGGGGTAAAAGAATAGGGGGGAAATGTTACCTATGTTACCCGCCGAGTCCTAAAGAATAATTTTCCAAATTTTCCGAGTCCGACCGGTCGAACGGTAGAGATTTGCATCGAAAATATGTCAAGGGGAGGGGAAGGGTAAGAGAATAAGAAAATAGGAGGAGATGTTTTCTACGTTACCCACCGGGACCCAAAGCATCAGTAGGCAAAATTTGTATCGAATCGGACAAACGGTGTGGATTTGTATAGAGAACAGACAGACAGACATTTTGTTTTATAAGTATAGATGTTTCCTATAAAATCTCGAATTCAGTACATTATAAATCAGTAATCCTCAATGACTGCGTTCAATTTTTTTTGGATATTACTGCCTTTGCTTTTACACCCCACATATAGGATATTTCAGACGTTCATTCGCTCTACCTGCAACGTATCCATTTGTGTGTTTATTTATTTTCAAATTTATATTTTATGTTCCACGAGCTATCCAGGGTATGTGAAGCATATTTTTTCAGAACCACATTTGAGACATAAATTACTTTTTTTATTTCTCAGTTACGAAGCCCTAGAATACAGCCCTTATCAGTATTATTCTCACAGAGTAAAGATAGTTATTTCGCTGGAGAACAACTCACTCAAGTGAACTTTCCACTGGGTTTAGTCTTCGATTTCCAGTTACAGGCATATCTTGAGCATATCTGTGTAGTCAAAATTCCACTGTGCACTGCCAATATCGCCTCAATACCAATTACACCATTTATTTTATTTCCTGGAGCCACTCTCCTTAACATAAATATGCATTCTTCCATTTCTTGCAAATATTAATTGTCTACCCTAATATCCTTTATTCATATTTCTCAAATTGTATTACTTACCTGCAACACTCATTAGTCCAGGTGCCAGAGGTACTTGAGTTTCCATAATATGAGGACCGCATTCTGGCAATTTATCCAAGTTCAGAATAGCTTATCGATTAACAATTTGAATGTTGCCAGAAACCCAATTGTTTTATACCCCCCTCCCTCTACACAGCAAGTAAATCGCTTGAGTACACGCTTTTGTGCTATTTTAATGATAATTTTAGTGTCATTAGTTGTTTTCATTTGATAATTAAAGGTAATAAATAATAGGTTGTCAAATAAAATTAGAATATAAATTGTTAATAAAAAATTATAAATTGTTCTTGAAAAAATATTTAATGAGAAAAAGCAAATTTAAAGATAAGTACATAATCAAAAAAATACAGATAATCAATTATTCATTTTTTTACAACTATTGTTAATACAAGACGAAATACAAGTTGATTTAGTTTTTTTACAATTACAAGCCATTAGTGTATATTATAGATATCTCACAGAGACGAAACTGTATTAATTATGGGAAAGTAGGTATAGAAGTCATTTGGGTGTAACAGGACCTGTCTTTTTATGGTTGGCTTAAGTGATCACTTTACACAATTGTAACATTCGCCATTTCCACCCATGATAGAATATACCATGCTTATTCATTTTTTGGAAGTTGTATATATGTTCAAATTGCGTGAAGCTTTCATATATGAGTTGTAAGCGCCTTTTCCATGCGGCCTGTACAAAGCCATTTTCATTCCCCTAAATCCCCACAGATGTCGCTAATGAGAAAATCTACAATTGATTTTACGGAATTTTGGGAGCAATATACTTTATTGTGTGTAATGAAATTCATCCGAATACTTGCATTACACTAGGATACGCCAGGAAATATTATTTCCAATTTTTGTTAAATTCCTTTTTTTACCAGTATTTACAATTCAGAATATTTTGAGTTTGTTCAAATCTTTCAGAACAGTGCTGGATTTATGTCACAGAGACATTATTAATCAATTAGTGTATATTATAGATATCTCACAGAGACGAAACTGTATTAATTATGGGAAAGTAGGTATAGAAGTCATTTAGGTGTAACAGGACTTATGACCTGTCTTTTTATGGTTGGCTTAAGTGATCAGACAGGTCATAAGTCCTGTTACACCCAAATGACTTCTATACCTACTTTCCCATAATTAATACAGTTTCGTCTCTATGAGATATCTATAATATACACTAATTGATTAATAATGTCTCTGTGACATAAATCCAGCACTGTTCTGAAAGATTTGAACAAACTCAAAATATTCTGAATTACAAGCCATCGTTCGACAATCCGCTGCCCATTTACAGGGCTGAATCAAAGATTGGCAAAGGTTGCTTTGTCATTTGTCGTGGCTAAGGGTTACCATTTATCTCTTCATTAAACTTTTTTTCATGTTAGAAGATTATTGTCAAGCCACGATTTTATTGTATTGATAATCTCGTTTGCTAAATTCGTGAACTTTTGCCCGTGAAAGATAATTTAACTGTTCGCTATCGTCTGCGATGGATGTTAGTTCACCGTTTATTTTTGTTTTTAATGTGTCGTTTACGCGAGTGAGAAATAGTAGAGGTCTGGGGACCGGAACTTGTATACTCAAGTCCACTCAGCTCCTGATCTACATCACAAGGCTACATTCCTGGTGTACATCATCCATCCAGCTCACTAATCAATATTGTTTGTGAGCGACAGTGCTGGAACATTACTCAGTAAAATAAATTTATCTAATAGATTGCGAACTTGTTTACAACAGGGAAATAAATGGCTACTAAAATTACCAATTATTCAGACCGCTTAGCTGCGCGCAAGAACTTAATGTAAATTGTGATTTCAGTAATATCAGTTATTGTCTGTGATCCCGCAATGCAAGAAGCCTTTAGCAATCCTAACTGGAGACTTGTAGAATTTATCAAATAAGATCGTTAACTTTATTAAACCTTAAATAAGGTATACTGCTATATTAAGCGCTAAAGTCAACGTACTGAAATTAGTTTGCACAACAACACGGATAGTACTTTTGGAAATGTTTACCCGCACGTGAAAATATCCCCATAAAAAAGTCACGAAGAGTCAAGAAATCGAGAAAAATAAAAGTGTGCATCGATAAAAATTCCTAAAAGAGTAATAAAAATTTTAAATTACCGAGAATAATAAAATTCTACAACGGAAAGAGGAAAAGTGTTGAGAATGGTAATAAGCACAAAATGCTAATTTGAAAAATACCGGGAAAGACTCCGAAACAACAGAAACTTGGAATGTGTGCACTTAGAATGTTACATATCGTTTGGGGGTTACGTAAGAAAATGAAGAAAAAATTGAGCCTCTTTTTTTAAAATAAAAAAATGTCATTTTCCGACTCTGCGACCGTGTTGAGTATTTTACACAATTGCCACCAATACGCCCTAATTAATATCTATCAAAAACATTTATATATCGCTCGTCTAATTTGTTCAACACTATATTCAGCGACTTGGATGTCTTCAATTCATCAATCTATGATAATACTCTTGGATATTCACCTCAGTCATAAAACTTTTTTTTCTCTTTTTAATCCATCTTCTTTCTTTTGTCCAGACTTCATATATGTAACTTTTATCTTGTATCTTTCTTTAATTCATCTTTTTTCTTTTGTCCAGACCTCATATATGTATATCTAGATGCTATATATCTTTTGCACATTTACATATTTTTTCTTATCTCTTCCCTTTTTTACTGAGTAGATCTGTCTTTTCCTATCCATTTCTGAATCTCCTTTTACCTTTGATTCCTTGACTTTCATAGTTTGTTCGTAACTTAAAAATTTCACTTTATTTTTGTATAACTGAAGTTATTGTTGCTATACGTTGATATATAACATGTTAACACTGTGGAAACTTGTAAGATGGTCTCTGTACTATGTAATAATCATGTATAATCTGATTTTTATATGTACTGTTAGTTTCCCATGAATAAATAAAATAAATAAAAAATAAACTCTTCGACTCCCAACACTTATCTTCTTCCAAATGATTCGCTATCAGTTTATTTTAACCCAATTTCTTTATGTTTTCTATTAAAATATTGTTTTTACGAGAATTTATTCGAGTCCATCAATTATACGCCTAAAATATTATTTTTTTACAGGTTTTTAGTACTATTTTATGGTTAATTCAAATTTGTCCAAGAATGCTCACATTTCGAAGGCCTCCAATCTCTAGTTTTTCATTACTGCCCCACTTTAGAGTCCACATTTCACAGCCATACATGAACATGTAACTAGAGTTTTGAATGAACATGTAGAGAGAGAGAGATAAGATTGTTTCTAATTTTGTGATTTTGTGAATTACATTGATTAATCCAGGCAATTGAGTTCAAAATATTAATAAAGTTCGTACTTTTATAGTTGTGTTTTAAATTAAGTTATTCACATCTGAATATATTATTATTGTTAGCCTTCTACCTTTAGATTTATCAATGGCTATGTGATCTCTGTACCGTAAAAGTGTACTGTACCCATAAAAACAAAATGATTTATCCGCCTTCATGTTTTACGTTAAAAATCACTAAATGTCAAATTAACAACAGAAAAAATGCCTCCAAATTAATAACAGGAAAAACGTTAATATATCAGCGTACATTTCTAAAACAGGTTGACATCTTAGATATTTACATATTTTTTCAGACTTGAAACATGAAAAATGGTATTTTTATTGTTTACAAAACAGTCACCGCTGTCGACAAGTGTTTTTTAATGGATAAACATACTCTAAATGTCTTCGTCATCGGTTATACGTGGTTATACCGTCTTTAAATAATTGGGAAACCACCAAGTGGCGGTGTGCTAATTTATCTATTGCAAGGTATATAAAAATCACCGGAATTATTAACATTGAGTTAGTTTCTAAGATTAAACAACCGAGATTAGCTGTTTCTATTGCCTCCTGTCTTTCCCTGCATAATGAACAGGCATGATGATAGTACCGATAGATACTGATTTCGTACAACGACGGTTGTAATGAGAAAAAAAAGTAACCCATAAAAATAAAGTTTTTATTTTACTCCCTTTCTTTGTAAAATATAACAACAATTAAAGACGAATTAAAACATATAACATAACACTAAACTTACAGTAATTTAATTTATTTCTAAAATGTCAGATGTTTTGAGCTTTGATAAGACACTTCATGCTTTGAAGATTAAATTCTAAAAACATTTGTCAGTCAATTTAGATTTTCAACATTCGTAGTGAAGTACCTATTATGCATACCGACGGAGTAATTCAAATTTAGAAAATATTCCGCGACGTTATCGGGCCGCCGTAATCAAAGTTTTCTAATGATTCCAATTTGAAAAAACCAATATAATTTCTAAAAATCCGAAATTATACTATAATTATTAATTTTTTTTTACAAAAAATTAATAGATCTTCTTGATCGTCGCCACGAGTCTACTTGCCAAGTTTCAGCTCGATTGGATCACGGGAAAAGGGTCAAAAATCGATCCAAAGTTTTTGTTGACGGCAAGCAATCAGGCGCCACGAGTTAATATAAAGGGAGTAAATACGCTTTTTATAAACCATTAGATGGCTTTTTTTCACTTTTTAACGATCCAAAAAGTCAATACGGTATTTTTTGCACATCCGTCATTCTTCTGTAATCATGACGATATATGAGGTTACAATGTGTCTTTGAGTAAGTGTGCCTATTTTATCTTTCCCCTAGTTTTAGATTGTTTTTTTTATTATTTATTTATAAGTATTATTTATTTATATTACGAAGTAGAAAAATTATTCAATTAAATGCACTGTGCAACTGAAAGTCTTCTAACGGGATACTCCTATAAATTTTTAAGCATTCGCTGTGTGAAATTCAGTTACAATGTTGCCATCTGCAATCTAAAATCCAAACGCTCCAGCGCTCCAAGTACTTTCCTCCCTTCGGGGTGGAACGACGCGTGAATTATTTATTCCTCGACTGAGAAGTAAATTTTACGGCCGGGGTTGATTAAATACCTTTTGCTAGGGGCGGGGGAGTGTGGGCCACGCCCGCCCTATTTTTCTAAACCAAAACAACAAGTCGGTGTTTACGTTCGGCCCGACATGCAACCCGCGAGACGTTGTTGACAGAATACAAGATTATCGTCAACATTACTTTCGTCCGAAAATATTGTTTTGAGTTTTGTCATAGGTTTACGTATTCAAATCCACCACTGTATGGGTTTGAAATAAAGGTTCTTACTGCTGCAGATCGGATGGTATATCGTCGGAGTTCGGTATTTGTAAAGAGACAGGTTCATCGTGGTTTACGTTTAAGAATTATTTGTTAAGGATTGCAGGCAGTAAGGCTCACAAGTAATAAAAAAAGATACTTCGACTGTATTTATTCAGGTAAAAAACAAGTTTTTTATTATTATTTTTTATTTTTTTATGGTAAACTAACATATACATACTATACGTATAAAAACTAGATTACACGTGAATTATTAAATAGTTTAGAGACCATCTTACAAGTTTCCACATAATTAACATGTTATGTATTAACTATTAACACATAGCAACAATAACTTAGGTTGTACAAAAAAATAAAAAAGTTATCGTTTTAAGTTAAGAACAAACCGTGAATGTCAAAGTATTGAAGGTAAAGGGTGAATCAGAAATGGAGAGGAAAGGACAGATCTACTTAGTAAAAAGGAAAAGAGATAAGAAGAAAAAGAAGAGCAACAGTTATATAGCATAAAGATACTTGATTAATACATTTGCATATACATATACGAGGTCATTACAAAATTTATGAATAAAAAACCATTTGCTTTTCAAATTGACTTTTTTAAATGGATTTTATTCACAATAACCTAAAACAAAATATCCCAATCATAATAATTTCATTGTGTGTCCGTCCGTCAGTCGTAACCTCGTAACTTCTTTATAGTGTAAAAACTTCTTTTTTTATTTGAACCGACATGCAAAAGTATCTTTGACGGGTTACAGCTAGTAATAAAATAATATAAAAATATCAAGACCTTGTAATTTGATGCAGCGACCCTTGCGTGTTGTCTGAGTCGCCCGCTGATTGCATGTCACGCTCTAACTATCTTAAATTTTAATTCCAGCTAGTTAAGAACCGACAGACAGTCAACGAAATAAACATTTTTAGATAAATAATAATTATATTACTGTAATTCGATAAGTAAATGAATTTTTCGTTTAAAAATTATTTCCTTTTGCACGGCATCTTTTTTTTTCGTAGTAGAAACTTATTCTTCGAGAATTTCATTAAAATTAATTTTTTCCAAGCCTACTTACCGCACGTCATGATTACGGCGACAGCAGTCAAAGTAATTTGATATCGTTGATTGTTGGTTTATGATAAGGATTCAATTGTTTGGAGTTTTTTCGTTTAAGATACATTTTTAATGTTACGATGAATATATATTTTTATGGACTTTTATATATCTATGTATGTGGACATAGTGCAAAATAAGAATGTTAACTACCTACATTTTTAATATAAGCTTTATACTAGACATAAAGAGTAGCATAAACACATGAACACGAAACGAAATTCGATAACTACGACGATAACTTTGATTTCATCACTTTTCCGCAGATAAATCTTATCATTATGACATCATTTACATATTTTCTATTAAAGCTAAAAACTGTTTAGTTATATTCGCTTAGTACTTGAAATAAAAATAGATATAGATAAATCTTGCATTGAAAAATTCATACTATACCGAGACAGTTGTGTAAATTGTCATTTCAGGCCATATTGACTAAATTTTCAAGGGTATTTTTTAAATGAGCTCGAATCCTCTAGTCGTTAAGATCCGAGATTAGTCAGATCTTATCAGACTCGATTAGATTTATTATAATATTGATGGATTCGGCGTTAACATTATAGAGATGCTTCATGATGATCATTAAATGGATGGAAAACAAACTATTTTACCTCTAATTAAGTTTGATGATGTTATTTTTTTATATTTTAGTATTCAATTTTTGTGAGTATCGCAATCTCTCATCGATATTTGAAACATATACTAACTTCACCTGTCGATGAGAGATTCTAATGCTCTCGAAACTCGAGTAATAGATTATAAAAAATATATTTCATTAAAATCAAGCAGATATTAATTATTCTTTCGACCGTTTACGTATTATGTTTTTTTTTTTTTTTTTTTTTAAAATAGAGATGTGAACACGGAATACGTGTCACATCAATATTCTTACTATTTTCAAACTAAGCTAAGCGCTTGTACTATGAAAATAGGACTAACTTGCTAGTCTGGAGTGAGGATCGAACCCGCAACCTTTGGATCACGAGGCCAGTGTCCTAACCACAAGACCAACAAGCTACTCTTGTTTTTTGTTATGTTTAGAGTTTGAATTTCATTTTCGTTTTTTTATTTCGAAGTATTCTAATTTTCGGCCTTAAACGACATATTTATTTTTGGATCTGTGTTTCTTCTGCATAATTGTAGCGGGGGAGAAATGTCTAAATGTGCATTCACATAGGCTGTGCATTTTTCCAATTAATACGCCGAATGTCGCAAACATGTCTATCTAAATAGAATAGTTTTGTTGTCTGTCTGTCCCGTGAGCCCGTAACTTCATGCAATTTGCGGCTAAAAATCGAAATTACATGGCTGGAGAGAGAGTCGAACCTCGAACGCACATATGCAGTATATATAATACGTAGCCACGATCGCTTCTCCATGGACCGTCAAAAATATACCGTAACGAGGCTAAAAAGAATTGCGCACTTATGTCGCATGTTACAATAACACTATCGTAGATTCCAGAAAAGCTTAGCATAATTTACGGCTTCCGAGAAGCATCTACAAAAGCCTGGAAGCCACGAGGAAGTTCTCGTAAACACTGGAAACGTCTGGCATATAATAAATATGGAAAAAAATGCAAACTCTGATATTGCATATCTCCATAACTATTGATATGATCATGATTATTTGAACATTTTAAACTCACAACATATGCAAAAATCTACCGGCAAAGTTTCTGCTGCTAGCTCTGGTACACCTTGTATATATTTTGATTAATGATGTCCCCCTGGAATAAAATCCAATATTGTGTTCTTGCAAAATTTTAACATACTCAAAATATTTCAAAAATATTAATTCATTTCACTCCCTGGGAACAGCCCTGTTGAAAGTTTCAACAACTAAATAGCGAGTATAAGAAGATGCATTAAAGTGAGTGTTGTGCCAGGACAGAATAATCAATGCAGGTCTCCCAACACTCGCTGGTCTATCGGCGGTTTCATTGCATTATCGTTACAAAGTTCCAGCACAGTTGTGACTCAATTATTTCCATCTTCATAATTAGTCTATTCTCTAGTCTACAGGGTGTCCCGTATCTCGACGTCAAGCCGAAATCGGGTGATAGGCCAAGTATTAATAGTCATCAGAAAAATATTAAAAAAAAAATTAACTAACTAACCATCACGCCGTTTCCCCGCAGGGGTAGACAGATAGGAT